>OMLC01001642.1:0-11112 GCA_900302585.1 Regalecus glesne
GGGGGGGGGGGATGTAGGACTTCAATCTTTGCTTTGTTGTCGTTGTTCTTGTGATTTATTCGGGGGATTACTTTGGAGGTATGTGTGACGAAATCTGTTTTGAGGTTTTTTTTGTATTCTTTCTGTTTTATGAGGATCTCCTCATCGACTAATGGAGATATAATGTAATGAAATGACTCCTATCAATGCTTAAACCCAACCTTTGAGGGTTTGGTTTACACATACTACTTGCAAGAGGAAACTTTATTCTTTTGGTAATTACAGGGCTGCTGCTGGTTCATGGTAATGGGTCTCTTCTGCTGTGAGCCCTGAGGCACCAAAAGAGGCTCATACAGATTCTTCACTTAGGGAGGCAGTTTTTTTGTTATTTTTGCTAAAGGCATAAATAGGGCCTTTAACCTGCAGTTCTGTACTGGGCCTTGGAAATGCTTACAGCAGCCATTTTTGTTTCTCTTCAAGCACATAGCAGTGCTTATTGGAAGATTTTTCTTCTGTCGTCTGCCTTTTCAAAAAGCAATTTTTTTTCTTTTTCTGGTGTTCTCCAACAATACCTGGTTCCAAATGTGATTTCATCTCCGAGATGGTATCCACATTGTGGCCTGAACATACCCAAGACTTTACCGCAGGCTGTATACACACTTAGACCGGTACAATGCATTGGTCTGGAAACATCACACCAGTGCAATGATATTACACTGTTGAACCACCGTGTAAGTGTGTGGGTCTGAAAGTACCTTCACTCTTTTTGTGCATCACTCCGACCCTGTTTCCACTGCTGGATGCACATCAGAGACTCTTGGTCAAACCCTCTGCACTGTACCAGTGCCCACAGACCTGTCAGTGATTGTATGTAGATCTGATCTTTTCTTTTTCTCACTTTGCTTTTCAGGGCAATGTGAGATTCTCTTATCAGACTTTAAGAGGAACGGTTAAAAAGGGATAGTAGTAAAAACAAAAATAACAAAACAAGCGAAACAAAAAAACAGATAAAAGACAAGCGGAGGGACTTTGAAAAGCTGAAGCTTATTGTATGTCTTTTATTGATTTTTGTTGAAAGAAAAGATAGATTTTAATGAGTGGAATGTGTTTTGGTCAGAAAGTACAAAAAAAAAAGAACTTTGTTCTGAGCTGTCTTCTTGTTTTTCTCTCAGCCAACTTTGAAAAACTGCTATGAGTGCTGTAGTCTTTCTCTGGTTTTGCAAAAGTTTAACTTTTTTAAAAATGTCTGTTACATTTTATTTTACTGTCACCCTGGCTCAGACGTCTTAAAGAAGAAAAGAAGCTTATCCTGTAAAGTCATTTTCAATTTCATTCACTGACCGTTGATTTCCTAGGAGGTGAAGGAGGAAGAAGGAGTTATACGATGGAGTTGAGGCAGAGCCATTCATAAGGCCTTGCAGGCCTCATGTGACCTTGCTAGCCCCACCCCCTTCCCAGCTTACAGTCCCGCCCCCAACACAGCTGGCCCTCACAGCTGTGTGTGAGTGACAGGCCTGTTCTGCACTCCAGGCTCAGTGGGAACGTCATGCAGAGTCTGCGGCTGGCCTTCAAGCTCATTGCCTTTTCTAGAGATGAGTCCAAAATTCACTTCTATTTCATATCTGTAATGTTAAGGGTACTGTTTATATAACTTGTTTTTTTTTAAGTGCCAATTGATAAAAAACAGACCATTAAGGTGCATTCTGGAGGGAAAGGGAATGATTCATTCATCAGGAGCATTTAAGGAATATCTCGTGGATTGGGGTCGGGGAGGTAAAAAGGAATCAAACCTTTTTCACTAACACTGTATTAATAATGATAATGTTAGTTGTTTAGAACAAGTTTTTTTTTGGTTTGTTATCTTTAAGAACTAAAATCCGCCAAATGTGGTGCATAGAGAGCTGAATCAAGCCGCAGTGTTATTAAGCAAAGCATTCTTAGATGCTCTTTTCTTATAGTAGGCTACGGTATGGCTACCGGATGAAAGGTAGGACACAAACACACATTTAAAAACGTTTTATTTAGTATAAATGAGAGACGTGATCAAAAAATGTATATTTTACATGTCAATGCTATTTTTGTTTAACAAAAAGAGGAGAGTATATCATTCTGAGCTTTAGTGTTGAGTTGAGCAGTGGGCCTACTGCATTTCATCCCCCCGCCCTGCAGGTGGTCAACACACACACACACACACACACACACACACACACACACACACACACACACTTCAGCTTTTTAAATACATATTATTCAAGTCTGCCATAAATTACTGCCGGATTAAAATTCATGAAACCTTTTTCCTTCTTTTTCCTCTCTGGGAAAAAAAGAAATGAAAAAAAAAGAAAAAGAAAAACCCACAGAGTTTGTTCAACTAGCGGTAAATCTCTTTGGGAGGGACAGAGACATTTTCAGTCATATTAAGACCCAGTGTTAGGGAAACGTAGGAAAAACAAGACAGAGTTTTACTTCACTGTTAGAGGAATTTATATGTCTCATACAGCAGTAGATAATGAAGGAGAAGTTGTTTCCTGGGGGAATGAAGTCCAGGGCATAAAGAAATTTATTGTCTGGTCTAAGCCAAAACCACAGAGTCAGAGATGATGGTCTAATGCTCTATGATGCAAGCCCAACCAGCACCAGTCCAAATCCAAAACTATTTATATGAGCTGAGTGTTGATATTTGACCAACACATTTCGAGTCAGCAAGCATTAAAATGGGATTAAGGGTTAGGGAGACTCTGCTGAGATGGAGAGTGCTGTCTCCAATTGTCCTTTTCATTTAAAACTCGGGTTCTTCTCATTGTTTGCGAACTGCATGGTGCGTGCCAGTGTTAATGAGCTTGCTTCTGTCCTACAAAGGCACAAAGCCCTATGAATGGGTCCGGATGACTAAATCCTCACGTCCAAATTAAAATCAGGCAGATATATCCCCCACCCCCCTCCTGTGCATTCACCTCAGTAAAACCAAACTGGCCTGACACTGACAAAGACCACACCGGACCTTTGACCTTGTCCTGTGACCCTGACTTCGATTTTGTATATCGGCTGACGAATATGTGATTGGCCGATGGCCGCATTGGGTCTCTAACCAGGATGGAAATAGGATTTATAGCTTTTCATTTTAATTGAGTTAAGAGCACAGACCTCAGTGCTTATTCAACAGAGCCAAGCTAACATTACATCACCGGGCAACAAATAGCATTGTGGTCACTAGGCTAAATCTGAACATGACAACATAAGAGGAAAGACACCGAGAAGAGCGATATGAAATTTACTCTGAGGTCCCCCCACCACACATCTCAAATTGCTTACCAAACAGTAGTTTAACATTTGAACTGAACATACATAATATCTTTAATAGGTAGGACAAACCTACAATAAACACTCCTTTGTGAATTTGTGAAAAGCTGGCATCTTAAAGAAACTACATTTTCAGCCTCATTTGTGGTCTTTGAATGCGTTTTCCTTTGCTGATATACAGAAAACCAATGATTATCTTTTTTTTCCACAAAGGAATATTTTTAGAAAAAGTTTAGGATCTACAGATTTACTACTTTGTTATTTTTGTTCTTACCTCCCAGCCTTGTGTGGTGTCTCTCAGAAACGGGCTCTGCTCACCGACATATGGTCCAAGACGCTCACCGATCTCCAGCTTCCTCCGAGACCAGATGCCCAATCCACCACCTGGAACACCTGACTCCCGGAGTTCAAACTCCAGGGGTAAAGGCAAGTCATCTTGGGGCATGTAGATGGTGCTGTGTCTGTACGAAGACGGCTCCCTGGGTGAGGCATCATCATCAGAGGGAACTGGGGAAGGGGGATCCTCTGCCAAGGCCAGTGATGGTGTAGGGTCTCCATCAGACACACACACATCGTCCAAGATGTCAGATTGGTAGATTGGGAACTCATCATCACCATCACCTGGGAGAGAGAGAAGAAGGTGGTTGATATACTTGAAGACAATGCCCATTGATAATTTTATAACAAGTTGGACTTATACAATCTGTCCTTTGGACAAATAGGACTAATAATATTTAGCTTCAGTGAAAATGAAAAACAGTATTTAAAAATATGAGAAGTTAACTCCACCTTAAGACCTTTTTGAATCCAAAAGGCCTCTTTGTATTTCTCGGTTTTACAATTATCCATCATGACTAACAATGAGTAAGCAGCGTATGGCTCATTGACCCTTCAAGTTCACTTAATTACATAGACTCAAGATGTTTACCGTCACTCTAGTTGTACAAGTACAAACATGTGAAATTCTTTGGTTGAGAGACGCCATTAAAGAAAAACGAGATAAAGATAAAACAAAATAAAATTAAGACATATAATAAAAGGTGTGTATCTATACATACACATATAAAGCAATAAATATAAAGCAATAGATAAGAGTATTAGGCATAAAATAAGTAAAGGTAAGAGTAGAATTCAATCGAGTGAGTATAAAAAGCAATATTGGGTGCATATAGTATGATCAGTAGTCAAATATACTACACAGGTGGTAATCAGATTGTAAAAATGGTAAAATGGTGGGAATATAAAAGTACCATGCACCTTCCAACTCAATGAAATGTGTGGCCCTGGCTCTCTCAACTCTTAAAACTATACATGAAGAATTAAATAACAGTAAAATCAATCAATAAAAAAGTACCCATCTCAAAAAATAAAAAAAATAATAAATGAAAGTTATGCAAAACACCTACCGTTTGTTTATTCTGACTGCTTGGGAGTAAAAACTATCTGTGACCTGGCTGATCTAGGCTCTGATCATCTTCAAATTTTGCTAATTCTGCATTATGTTATGTTATCATATTATGAATGACATTATTTGATGCAATTAGCATATTTGGCCTTCTGGCTATATGACTGTCATTCTAGCTCCTATATTATCTCAACAGCATAAAAAGTGAACTCTCACTAGAGAAACCAACTTTGTTATTATTAATAGACATCAAAATGCATTCATAGTAAAAACGGATGCAATTTTTTTAATAACTTGAACCATGAAATTAGGGCCATGGTAGCTCTGAGGTAGAGTGTGTGCTTCAGGATCTAAGAAGCCAGAGGCTGCAGGTTCAAATCCACCATGGGGTGTCAGGAGGGGGAACTGGCTTTAACTACCCCATGCCTACCATGGGATGGACTGACGGCTTGTGCAGGATGTTTATCTGTCTTCTACCAAATGAATGCTGGAACAGGCACCAGCGGATCTGTGACCCAACTTCAGATGAGATTATATGACCTTGAAATTATGGGCATATTCGCTTACATGTTCCTTAAAGAAAACGACCTATCTGTCCATTTTCTGTCCAACTATCCATCCATCTATGGAACTATTGTGTTTTTTCTCTTCCAAAAACAGCCTTTGAGCTGAGGAAGGAAGGAAAGAAGAATATTTGAGGGTTGTAGCAACAAATGATGCTATAAGCTGATAAAACCCCTCAGCTTTTTTGTGCAATGTTAAGAATTGGAAGGCATAAAAAGACCACTTCTCTGGTGTTATGTGAAAACCTCATAGCTACTATGTGCTGCTTTTTCTTCTTGTTTAATTTAATATGAGCACTTCTCAGGGAAACAGGGAGAGCCAATAAAATGTCAATTCACATTAAAAAAAGTGTTTTAAAAGTCAGTAAGAATTAGCTGTTGATAACTAAAAGGAGGCCTTTCCATATACAAGTTTTTCATCTGACATCAGCATCTTGGTTTGTTTGCCTTTTGGTTGGGTTGATGCTAGGGCAGGCTGCCAGGGTCCACTCAGCATTGTGCTGCTGTTCTGTTATATATTTCCCTTTCCTGAATCCTTCAGTACTATACAGTGTGAAAACAGAAGGAAATGGCGCTCGTTGGGGTTAATTATGAAGACAGTATAACAGGACATTGATGCATGACCCTTGACCCCGCAGCAAGTTTCTTCAGAGAAGAATGCTCCTGGCTTGTGGGGCCTGCTGTTGAAGTTGAGCTTGGATCATTTACATTGCTGACATGGCCTACAGGTGTAGCAGTCATCCTGTCTGAAATGTAACCTCAATAAAATCCCTCCTTTTACGATTGAGACAGGCACACAAACAATCAGAGAAAGAAGCTGACAGACAGACTCCGCTTGCCAGCCAGACAGGGAATAAGGCCCAACACAACAAGACTAGTTCAAAACCTAGTATATGGCTGGACCACGTATGGTCACTGTTCAAGTACATGGTCTATAATGTGAATTAGTAGATGTTCCTCTATAATGTTCTGTAGTGATCCCAGTTACTTTTGTTGTTCAAGTGTAATAAGTTGCATAACAAATGACAAGGTTAAACAACATTCAAGTAAAAAAGAAGAGGTATAAATCATGTTTTTTGCACCAAAAACAGTAAGAAGGTTTAAGGTCACCCTCGATGTCATCAAGTATAGCAAGAATTATTTCACTTGGTAACCTGTATCTGCGAATGATTTCGGTCTTGGTTAAATCAAAAAGTGATATTCTTCGAATTAGCCACTCGGCATTATAAAATGGCGACAAACGTACTCTTGGTCCACCCTCTTTTTTCTCCAAAGATGGTCATTCCCTCTTTATATAGATGGACTTTTTTCCGTGGGTGGGGAGGGGGAGAAATCCCACATTAAACAGGCCCTGTTCAAGTGTGGTTATCCTAACTGGGCATTTGTCAAAACAAGGAAGCCTCCCAAACAGTGCACTAGCCAATCGAAGGGGGGACAACCCCTGGCTAAGTCCAAATCAGTGGTGATTCTGTACGTGGGTGATTTGCGGAACAGTTGAGAAACACCAAACATAGCGTCTCGGTTGCTTTCAAACCCCAAAACACACAGTGCCAAAAGTTGCTTCACCACAAGGATTGGGTCCCCTGATACAAACGGAACAATAATATTGCTCCGTTTGTGCCAGGGGACAGCATACAGTATATTATACAGTGTATCGTACTGTAAGCTGTTAGCGCAGTGACTTGTACAGCAGGGAATCCAAACAGACGCAACCTAAAAGGATGGCACAACACAGGAGAGCCAACACGTGAGACCAGAACTCTGCAGTCTACATCCATCAACAGGCCAGTGGGTTGTTGTTTTTTTTTTACAAGGGTGAGGTTGTGCACATCCTTGATGGGCATGGATGCTGGTTTGACCAGGGGGTCAAACGGGCCCTCTATGTCATGTATCTCGGTAAATGTGACACATTCACTGTAAAGCACTTTGAGTGGTTCTTAGGCTAGAAAAGTGTTATATAAGAACAAATCAATTTGCCATATATTTATTCATCTATGAAAGAGGGAACAACCATTCTTGAAAAGGGGGGAGCTAAAAGTACATATGTCTTTCGCTATTTTACTTTTTTACAATTCCCTTTCCTGGATTATTGAGCAGGTATCAAGTCAAACGAATAGACTCATATTTTCAAACTCAATAATCCAGGAAGTCAACAAAGTCAAAATAATTGCATCAGACATAGGTTTAAAACAAACAGGAGTACATTTCAACATTCATCTGAATGTCATCCTCAGCTCTCAGTCCAGTATATGATGCCCAGATACCCATGTCAGATGACCTGATGCAACTATTTTGACTTTAAACAGACTCTCACTACCCAACCTGTACCGGTTACCAATTTTATGCAAAATTGCAGCCACTTCCGGCAACCATTTTCATTTTCTAGCATTATTAAAAAAATTGTCTTTTGAGTGTTATTCAGGAAGGGCATCCGGAAGTCAAATTTTGCCAAATCACTATGTAGGTTGGCAAGTCCATACCGGACCTGTCCCCATACCAGACCTGTCTCCATACCAAAAACTGTCCCCATACCGGACCTGTCTCCATACTGGTCCTGTCCCCATACCGAACCTGTCAAGTCTCCATATAAAATCGGTCAAAAATGGCCGCCATTGCTGTTGTGCCCTCACGGAGTACCAATGTAAGCTGTAAAATCTGCTGTGGCGACCCCTGAGAAACAGGAAGAAAGCCGAAAGAGACGTAGAAAAACGCTATTTTTCTAACCTTGAACCTTTTTCTTTTGCCTTTCAGACACAAGTATTCAAGACAACGACGAGGGAAAGTAGACGCAGCCCCTGGTTCCCGAAAGTTTTTCCTTTTCAATCTACTTGTTGAACATTTTACTTATAATTATTACTGCAGTAATACTCTCCTGGGCCTTTGAATTGATACTATATAGAGTCATTACTTGAAAATGTTTGAATTTCAGTTCTGAAAAATCGTCTATTTGTATCTCAAAAACTATACCTATGAGCTTCAGCGTCCATTGCTGTTGACGACCCGCCACTCCCTCGCAGAAGTCGAAAGAAAGCCATGGACATCGATGCCTTTCATTAAGTTAGGATTTAAATATTAAACTATAACAGTTTTTGCTTAATTGGCTGAAAACCTGAAGCATTATTTTGGCACAAGAATGCACACAGCTTTCATAGCTTCACCAGCGGGAAAGAATACTTTAAAGCCCTATGATTGGATGAGTCTTGGGCGCAATGCATACTGGGGGATGTAGTTGACTCATGTGTTTCATACACCGTCGTCTATTTAGAACCGTGGGTTCTGAGTACGGGCTGTATGAAGTGTGCATCATGCGCCAGGCCTGCAATCCCGTAGTTGTCTTCATTTTTACTTTAATATGAGAGATGAATGTTTACGTGTCATGATTAGTCCATGTCGTTGGGATGGACATGGAGGTAGTAGGAACTCTTCCTGGTGCCCCACGTTGGGTTCGAATCCGCAGCATCTGGCTCGTCAGTTTGCAAAGCAGACACTTAACCACTACGCGAGCCACCCCACGTTTGTGTGTGTGAATGTATGTATGTATACACACATATATATATATATATACACACACATTGCTCCTATACAATAGCACATTTTTTGCATGTACATGCAAAGACAAATGAATAAAGCTGCTTCTTCTTCTTTGCGTCAGCCAACAATATTGTGAATATTGCTCTAAATTTGAGTGATTCTGCTGTTCAAATTCACAAATTCTTGTTTTCCTGTCCTCTCTTTGCTTGACTTTATTGCCACAGCTACAGAGCATCATCTACATGTTCGTCGGTTTGCCCACCTGTCTGGCCACCTCACCTATACACTGGCCATGTTGCCTGCCTGGTTCCCTTTGCCGACTTCCTTGTCTACCTCACTCGCCTGCTCGCTGGCTCACTTACCATACCTGCCTGCCAACCTGCCTTGCCAGTGCATCCCTTGGCTTGTCTTCATCTGGTCCCGTGCCAGATGAAGTTTAAGTGTTGCTGATTATCTAATCATTTAACCAGGTGAGTGTCACGACTAACAAACTGATAGAAAGGCTTGGACGCCCAGTCACATGACTGCGTCCGAGGGAAAAATGAATGGGATTCTTCTTCAGATATCCAAAGCCCCGACTGATACCTCTCACGTCTCCTCTCTACAAACGAGTCGGCCGATATAAAAGCTTACCGGCCAGGTGACAACTAAAACTGAAAATGAGATCGAGAGACAGTAAAATCCGGAAGTGATCCACAGGAAGCTGCCACTCTCCCAGTGAGCATCTGTAACAGGCTGTGTCTAACATAGGCTGACAGGCTGGGGGGTGAGGGGGGTCCCACTAATGAGGCCCCACCACCCATCCCTGGACCACATTCCTGAGGGGCTGGCAGTGTGACACTGTACTGCTGTGCTGTCAGTTGCCCAGCCTTTGATCCGCTAGCATACACACACACACAGTCAAGGAAACTTGCAAAGAAACGGATACACAAACACAGACACACACATACGCAACACACCCACCTACATGCACTAAACTATTTGCTCACGGGCTGTCACATTATTCCTTTTTGTTGCAACAGACCTGTTTTTTATTTTTTTATTTTTGGGGTGTCATGGCTCAGGAGGTAGAGCCGGTTGTCTAGTTACTGGTAGGTTGCTGGTTGGACCCCTGGTTCCCCGAGAGAGCATCTCAAAGTGTACTTGAGCAAGAGAGTGAACCCTGCTCCTGCTCCACAATCAATGAGTGACTGTGAGGCAGGCGTATGTTGTAAAGCACTTCAAGTGGTCAGTAGACTGGAGAAGTGCCGTAGAGAAGAGCAGTCCACTAAGAGGTGAATGTTGATTGCGGTGTAATGGCTATAGAATGACACCAATGATGTCTAGATTGGTTTCTCTATAAGCCTGGATTTTACTATGCAATTCTGTATGCCACTGGGCACAATCTCACGGGAGAATGAAGGCTCAATTAAAAGCACAAAGGGAAGTACGTCCACCATTAAAGGTCCATATTTACATGTCACAATTAGTCCCCATGCTGTAGGGGTGGACACGGGCCTAGATGGAGTGTGTGTGTGGGGAGGGGGGGGGATTGAGGCTGGAGGCCCTTCCCGTCCCCCCATGGTGGGATCGAACCATAGGGGACCAATGTCTGGCTCGTCATTTCTCGACGTGCATGTACTACCATGGCCCTGAAAGTGTGTCAAACGCTGCACAGCCAAAATAGGAAGAGGAGAGCATATTTGTTTTGTGATTCCATTATGACTCTGTTTCCTCTCTCAGAGTTGCATTCTGTAAATTGTGTCTAATTCTGTATACACAGCATCTGTTGCATACCTTCCCATCTCGGGAAAGGATCCCTCCTCTGTTGCTCTCCCTGAGGTTTCTTCCTATTTTTTTTCTCCCTGTTTGTTTGTTGTTGTTGTTCTTGTTTAAGGGAGTTATTTCTTCTCTGACAATATAAGGACAGGATGTTGTGTTATTGTAAAGCCCATCGAGGCCAATTTGTAATTTGTGACAATGGGCCACACAGATACATTTGACTCGCCATGGATGGTGGGAAAACCAAAGTGACTGGAAACTCTACCCGGCTAGAGAAAAAGGAGCACCATCGACGGAGGAGGCGGGGAAGGAGAAGAGGGAAAGTGACAGAATCAGAGGTAAAGCAAGGTTGACCCTTGGACATCCATTTCACTCAACGGAGAAAGCTCCAGTGTTGTATCGAACTGTTTCCCTGTCAAGATCTGTTTCCCCTTGGCCTGATGAAAGCGTGGAAATGGGTTAGCTAACTGTTACAACTATGTCTAGGTAAGCGCTAGTTATCCCTAGGGTTAGGTTGAAGCTTGATGTAGGTCAATCCAGTGTCCCGGTGTTGTGTCGAACTCGGGCCGGGGT
>OMLC01001647.1:0-11316 GCA_900302585.1 Regalecus glesne
TCACCATGTATGGCTTCGGGGAAGCCAGGTATCCTTCCCCACCTTCTCAATGCAGAACTTCTGGGGCCCATTACTGCCTTCATAGAAAAGATTGGGGGATAGAACAGTAAATACGAACCATATGCAGTTTGCCTTTATAAGTCCCTCTGTTTCAGCAGTGTGCTGTCTTGAAGGAAAATGTTGTGTTCATGATTCAAGATCTTTAGCACCTACCCATGAGCTCGGCAAAGCCACCCAAGGGTAGCCTGCAGGTCCCGGTGACAAATTGCATGAGTCGCAGGCGCACCTCATTGTCTACCTCCTTCACCAGCTGCAGGGGAGACAGAGACAACACAGACTCATCAGTTCCCATATAAATGCAGCTATGGCACATTGGAGGCTACTAACCTCACTAGATCAATATCAAGCATACAGTAAAGTAATACACGGGAAGTTCTTTCAAGACATTCTGTTTCCTGCCTACTACTTTCTATGTTTTTATCAGTCCCCGTCTCGTAAGGCAAACATTAGGGGTTTACCATCACACACAGACAATGTATTTAAGTTGGCGTGTTAGCTATGTACCTGCCAGAACCAGATGATCTGTTTGCTGTTCCTCGTGTAGTGGCGGTAGACCGTGTTCCTCTGCCAGTCCTGCAAGTCCACCTCCTGCATACCGCACAACATCACCTGAATAGCCAAAAGGATATGTACAAAGCGGGGTGATCGGCATGGCAAACACACATTGAACAAACAAAAACAGAAGCAAATGAGAACTTGCATATTACTACCCCTGGATGAGAAATTCACACACAAACTGAGAGAAGATTAAAACTATAAACTGCCATTCTGCAAACGCTCATGTACGTTTCCTTTTTTCAAGTTATGGGGTTTTCCAGGAAGGTCTGATAGGGGACAATTCATGTTTATGAATATGGTCTATTAAAGAATTAAAAAAAACTTTATTCAAATGTTTTCTATCACTCCAGAGATGGCAATGGACTCCTTTTTATATAATTCTAGACTAGAAACACACTATATAAAATGAGTCCATTTACAATCTCTGGACTGATAGAAAAGATTTAAATAAAAATATCGGAGCAATGAAAACATGAACTGTTTGTTGTGTCGTGATTAGTCCCCACGTTGTGGAGCCGGACATCTGGCTAAATGAAGTTTGGGGTGTTAAGACTGGATGCCCTTTCTGGTACCCTACAGTGGGTCTGTAATGTAATGAATGGATCCAAACCTGTGACACCTGGCATGTCATTTCCTGAAATACGCGCTCTACCACTAAGCTACCACAGCCAAGTGTGTAAAGATCCCTAACAGAAACACACCAGGAAACCAGTAGAGGCACACAAACACATGATGTGCTCCAACTAAAGGCATGCCGCTCACCTCCAGCTCCTTCTCATCAAAGTACTGGAGCCACTGTAGGGGAACCACTTCATTAAATCCATCCAGGAAAGCCTTGGTCTGACCTTCAACCCCACGGGAGAACCTCCATTCTGCCATCAAACTGCAAAACCACACAGCACAAACTCAAGTCAGCTCTGTTGGATAAATCATTCTGATTGGTATTCTTTCTTTTTGTTCTAAATGTTCTTTCTACTGACTGTGACCGTTTCAAATTCTTGAAACAGTAAATCCCTGTGTCTGTATAAAAGAGGTATTTTCCCTAGAATAACTTGCAACAGTCCGGGCAGTAAAGTTGATGGAATTACTTTTTTAAAATGTTAGTGGTGGGCACCTGCAAAAATGATGTGTGACGATGCATTTGATGAAAATCACTTGGTTACGGGAATGCGGCAGTCTTCAAAGGACGAGTTCAACATTTACATGAGGTCAATGCTTATATACTAGTCACATAGCATATCATACAACACATTTAACCCTCGATGCCAAATCCCCTCAATAAATATGGAAATAATGAAAAACATACCTGCGGCAAGCCAATTCACCATTTTATTGCCAAACAAATGTCAAAACACTTTTCCTCTGCATGCATCTTGGCAAGCTAATAACCACTCGCTTTTTTTACCTCTGCCTATTGGCACACGAACTATATAAAATATTAGAAAGCAGCACAGAATAAACATATATGGACACTTGTAAAAATTAAAAAAACACACGGAGTACACATACCGTAAAAATATTAAACAAGGTACAAAGCTGCTGTATATGGTGATTATTAGTACCTTACATCAGGTATAACCTAGCGAGAGTTAAGAGGGTATTTATTGCCTAGCCTTTAAAGAGTCAATGAAGGGCTGCCAAGTCATATGGAATTTCTCAGCAGAACACCATACATAAAGTGAATCTGAGTTTTTCCAGTTTTAGGTAGTGTAAGTGGGAGGCTATGCTTGTTTCCAGTTCAATAGGGTTATGCACCTTGCTATCTATAGTGGAAGTGAGTCCTCGAAAAGACAACTGTTCTCTCCCACAACCCCAAATACAGTTGATGCTGGGTTAGGGTTCGGGCAAAATTGAGATAAAGACACTACAACACTAATGTTCTCTCTGAAAGAACAAGCCTTACAGTGAGTGTCATAGCTTTGTGCAATCTGGTTATGAATAAAAATCCAATTAAAATTACAGAATCTCTCCCCAATTTTATTGTGCAAAACTTTTGTAAAGCAGAATCTCCCCAAAAAGTGCAAAAGCATTTTTTTCATAGTTCCAAAACTAACCTAAAAGGATTCAGATTGTGGCAGTTCCTTGATCCTATAGAAGTGGTGTCCATGATTTTGGGAAATAATTGCTGTACCTGATATACTCTTCCTTGTTCTCCTCAGTGACTAGGACATTGGCACCATCGGATTTCAGATCATGGGACGTGATCTTCCCCAGTATCTCCATGTCCACAGAGAAGTACATTTCTAGACCACACTCTTCAATGTTATTATCCCTGAAAGGAGAAACTCAGTATTATCATGGTATCAAAATAGAAAGAGGATAGTACACCGCTAAAATATAATGTTTCAGTCATTATGACAGCCTGGCAGATGGACAGTTGAATAGTTATTATTGTGAGCAGTGCTTTTAACTTCATAACATTGAACAGCAGAGTCAAAAAAATAAGGGAAATGGTTATCCAACTGACCAAAATAACCACAATATGCTTTATTTATTAACCTTGTATGGAAGGTACGGTGGGCTGGTGGATGTAAGAGACTATCCCAAATTGGTAAGTCCCTGTATGGATCCTTAAAACAGCCAGCTGTCTTGCTGAAGTGTACTTAAACACTATGACCTGGATGCACATCCATTCTATTTGGCCCTAGATATAAAGCTCACCTTCCCCTGTCATTGTGTGATCAGTGTCAGTGTGCTTCAGTGAGGTACAAGTGCAATTTCCCCATTGTTCTGAGGAAAGCCACCAAAAACCGTTTTAGCCCCCACTGAAGTGACTGCTTTACCTGATCCAGATAAGGGAGTTGTAGAACTCAGGGTCTATTGACTCTAGATCTTTGAGGATGAGCTTCTTGTTTAACATGCGCTTGTAGAAGGGGAGGGAAAAGCCTGTGTCGATGAACTTTCCGTGGAACAGCGCCTACAGTTAAGAGAGATAGACAAGGAATAATGTCATTCTAGTATGATGATCAATCTAAGAGAGTGCAAGAGAGAGGATGCTGGGAGATAGAAAGTGTGTTAGTAGTGGGTCAACCAACTCTGGCAGTGTAAAATCCCTTTTTGCACTAATTTAGTCAACATTTCTATCAGTGTGCATAGGTATCTTTATGTGTTAGTCAGTATGTTGCTCTCCCCGACACAAAACTTAACTATATGTGTAAACATTAATAAGGAGCAGATGTTTATTTATATATATATATATAGAGGTGTGAGTGTGTTTGTTGGGGGAAAGCATGGGTGATTCAGGTAGCATGTGAACTTGCCATGGCGATGAAGCGTCCTATGAAGCAGAAGTAGGAGAGGTGGTCTGGGTTGATGGTAGAGGCTGGGTTAATCTGTAGACAGTAGTTGCTCTTGCCAGCATACTCAAATAGACAGTACATGGGGTTCAGCACTTCGTGGGACAGCAGGAAGAACCACTCCCTGGATAGCAAGGGGTAAGGACAGAAAAGTAGGAGGGGAAAGCAGGTTAAAAAATAAATTAAACACATAGGGGAAGGTGTGTTCATTGTTGTGATGGGGGTGTGTGAAAAGTGAGTAGGTAAGGCTGAACAGATAATCATTCTGAAGACCAAAAACAAAGAAAGAATAGACATAATGGACTAGTAAACACATTCTGTAAGTATATAATGCAGCATCTCCACGTACGTGTGTGTGTGTGTGTGTGTATGTCCATATCTTACCGAGCTAAACCACCATAATCTAGTCCCTCTTCACCTCTGAAGATGACATAGAGTCTCCTTCTCAAATCATAAGGTTTCAGGGCCATAATCTGAACAAAGAGAGGCATAACAAAAACTGAGTATTTAGCAGCCAAAACATATCAATACTGTATCATAAACATTTCACTTGTGCACATAGAATAGACAGTTGCTGGTGTAAGCTTAATGGTGGTGCATTACTATGAAGCAAGCAATGTCTTTAGATGCAGGCTGCACACAAAACATGCAGGGCTGTATATCGCGATATGCACTATGACTGGGGGTAAATGGTAAATAGTACATTCTGATGTCTAGATACATACTGTACATGAGCAAAGGACAAATATTGAGCTGTTCTCTTACTTGCTGGAAAGAGTCTTCAAACAACGTCTGTCTGGAAACGGTAATCTTCACATGGCTAGGAAGAGCATTGGACTAGAGAGACATAGATGCAGAACACATGTGAATAAAATTAGAAAAAAAAGATAAATCTTTACAACATGAGATAGAAAAATTGTTACCTGGCACAAGTAGCGGAAATGGGCAAGTTTCCACCTGAAGCTGCGCTCATATGCTATCTGAGGCCCCTTGGTGCTGAATAGGGAAATGAAGATCAACTTTTTAAAACAGCAACTCAGAAGAAAAAGCTCATTTTTTGAAATCATGTGGGCTTAGGCACTATACCCTGTCTTATGACTGTTCAGGGGTCAAGTTTAAGGAACATTTCTAGCTATATGATGGGGCAACAAAGAGGTCATTTTGAGGTAATTCCTCAAGAGTTCTGATTGTCCCACACAAAACTGCTCACTGCTAAAAGCACAGAGTACTTACAATGTATGTCAATTATTTTTGTCATCCAAACTCCTAAAAAGTGTTCCTTATTGGTTGCCCCATAAAAAATATAGATGTTGGTGATAACCAGACTACTGTAAAACCAGTTCTACCTAAATCTAAAACCGTCATCAACAGTGGATATAAAAAGAAGATATTAAGATGGCAGATTTTTGTGATGTAAAAATAAGAAACCAAAATGAATCATATCAGAAGTTATTCCACTTTTAATGTGAAATTGCAACTGATCAAATTCAAGTTAAAAAAATTATCTAATATTTTAGGAGAAAAATAAAAATAAACTAGAAATAACGTGGTTGCATAAGTGTGCACACCCTTAAACTAATATTTTGTTGAAGTACCTTTTCATTTTATTACAGCACTCTGTTTGTTTGAGGTAATTCTATCAGCTAGGGAATATTTTCCCAGCCTGCTTTGAAAAACTATATTGGATCCATCAAATTGTGAGGCCATTTCCTGTGCACAGCCGTCTTCAGGTCACCCCAGATTTTCAATTGGATTCAGGTCAGGGCTCTGGCTAGGCCTTTCCTAGCCAGCGGCATAGCTCAGTGGGTAGAGCGGTCGTCTGGCAATCAGAAGGTTGCAGGATCGATCCCTGGTCCTGCGTACAGCATGTCGAGGTGTCCTTGAGCAAGACACTTAACCCCTAACTGCTCCCCGAGCGCCATATGTTGGCAGCTCACTGCTCCTATACAATAGGTTGAGTCAAAAATGCAGAGAACAAATTTCCCCTTGCGGGACTGATAAGGGAATCCCTCCTTCCTTCCTTCCTTCCAAAACATTGATCCTCTTTTGGTGAAACCATTCCTTTGTTGGTTCAGATGTATGTTTTGGGTTGTGTTTGTGTGTGAAAGGGGAAATTCCTCTTCATCTTCAGTTTTCTAGCAGACGCCTGAAGGTTTTGTGCCAAAATCAACTGGTATTTGGAACTACTTATGATTCCTTCCACATTGACTGAAGCCCCAGTTCCACTAGGGGAAAAGCAGCCCTTAAGTGTGACACTGGAACCACCATGCTTCATCATGAGTATGATGCTCTTTTGGTGATATCTGGTGTTTATGCACCAAACTAATCTTTTGGAATTATGGCCAAAAATTCAACCTTGGTCTCATCAGACCATACTTTTTTTTAAAAATTGGTTTTGGGAAACTTGGGTGTATCTTCTTGCAAGATTCAGCCGGGTTTAGATGTTGTTGTTTTCTGTTTTTGTTGTTTGTGAGAAAAGGTTTCCGTCTTGCCATCAAGCCTCATAGCCCAGACGTATGAAGAAGGAAGATCGTTGTTCCAACTAGGGAACAACCAGTACTTGCCAGAAATTCCTGCAGCTGCTTTAATGTTGCCGTGGGGCTCTTGGCAGGCTCCATGACCAGTTTTCTCGTCTTCTCATCAGTTTTAGAAAGTCAGGTTCCTGGTAATGTCACGTTTGTGCCATATTTCCTCCAATTGCTGATTGTCTTCACTGTGTCCCATGGTATATATCTGATGCCTTGGAAATTCTTGTCTGCCCCTCTCCTGATCAACACCTTTCAACAATTCTGTTCATGCTTTGCAAGCTCTTTGTGGACCATGACTTTTGTGGCAGTTGGATACAACCAAGAAGACTTCAGCAAAACACAACAGGAACCGCTTAACTTTATATGAGGTCAATCACACTCACTTTGACTGATATCAGGTGTATAACTACCATGCAACATGAATTTCTGTAAAATCGGTTAATTCTGAACACAACCACATTGAGAGGTCTGTTTAACAAATCATGATTAGTCCCGAATGTTGTGGGGATGGACGGAGATGCAAATGGAACTTGGGGGATTACGCCCAGATGCCATTCCTAATGCTCTGTGTTCGGTTTGAACCCGCAACATCTGGCTTGTCAGATCCCAAAGCACGTACTTTACTACTGAGATACTGCAGGCGGCCCCCTGAACACAGCCACAAACCCGGTTATAAAACAATTTGCACACTTATGCAACTAGATCATTGTCAGTTTAGATTTTTCTTTCTCTTCCTAGAATGTTTGGTTGATTTTCAGTCTATTTTCACAAGTTCCAATTTCACATTAGAGGCTGAAAAAGTTTGGACATGGTGTATCAGGGTTTCCTTTTGTACATCACAAAAAATGCTATCTTAACAGGCCTCTGTTGACTTTTTATATCCACTGTTATGAGCAAAAGAATGGATAAAACTGTTCTTTTATTTCTGTATGTGTTCTTACACTGATGATTTTCCAGTACGTGGATCATTGAAGGTGGTGGTTCGAGTGTTATGATCAACAAAATACCGAACCCCTTCCCTTGTGTACCGTATTTCCCAGCCCTCAGGCAGAGGATCCTCATTCTGTAGCCTAGAGGGACACACAAATATACACATTTATATCCAATCCACACACACACACACACACACACACTAAACCACCACTAAAGATGACACACATACACACGCACGCACACACACACCATCATTCATTCCCCACAATCACAAAGGAAAAAGAACTTAAGGATGACCATAGCCATCCCTTGAGGCATTCCACATTGAGTAAACATCGAATTCTCCAGCATAAGCATGACACTGCCGTAAGTTTAAGACCACATGAAATTAAAAATGTCTTCCCCTATTTTCCTCTTTTATCTGTACCAACTTCTCGTTGCCTTATCTGTGCCCAAAAATCATTTACTTCTAAAGAATCCAGTTTTCTCAAATTCATAACTACTTATCTTTGGAAATGCAAGAGGGCACCATGAAAAAGCTTTGGTAACAATTTGATTTAAATCCCTCCACCAAATTAAATTGTTTTCATTTGTACTCTTATAGCTGCAGCTTCAGCGATTCACACCATAAAAAAAACTATTTTATTTCCCCAATTCCCATAGCTATAAATACAATAGTTGTTGCTCCTTCACTTTGAGGAGGGGGGCGTTTTTAGACATTTTTCTTACCACCTACGTACTGGTCATGATGGGCCTCATTAGATATTGATTTCCCCTAAAGGAAACATCAGTCCTAATCAGTATATATGGATTGACAATAGAATAGTTTTGTTCTCTGTTTTAGAACATCAATCAAACCGACCACCCACTCTTCATTAAATCTCCACCTCAATGGCCCGTTTCTTCTGGAAATGTGTCAGATTGTGGAAACTCGAATTGGTCTAAACACCTTTCATGTGGTCCTTCAGCAACAGCTGTGAACCTCTTACTGAGATGTCTGCATAGTTGAGCTCACCCCTGTGTCCGAGGGTCTTCCCATTGCGTTGTCTTAGTATTGTGGTTTACAAAGTACACTCGGTCATTGGAGTCAACACGTCTCTCTAAAAGGATACGCACACAGACAGAAATTAGTGGCTTAATACTCATGTGGATACCTAGCTATACAGTGGGGCAGTCTAAATAAGGAAAATGTGGGCGCTGATTCACACACAGTAGGATTTCAGTTATCTTTGGCCTATGTGCACAGCAGGTAGAGGCAGCAAATAAAACAGAAGTCCAGTACAATAGCTACGTAACAAAAAAGGGCAAATCAATATTTCAATACATACAACAAATATAATCTGCTAAATGCTTATTGCATTGAATGAGAAAGTCAATTGAAGGAATTGATCTCACCCCAACCAGGTGGCAATGGGCCCAGGGGATCATTCTCAGCAGACATCATGGAAGCCTGAAAAAGAGGGATGCACACATGAATAGACATTTTAGCTTTTACCAGGGATAGAGTCACAAATTCTGGTCAGAGGTATTGTCACCTTGTTCAAAAAGAAAAAGCGAAATAAAGGGAACAGAAAGCCGATTTCTAAACTAAGATAGGCTTAAAAAAGAGAAATTGGATAATGTCATAAATGGACAAAGACCTTACAATTAAAACACTGGCTTTGTTTGCTGATGAAGAGCCAGACAGTCTGGCTCACTGGTGAGCGTGTGCCGATACAGTTCAACTCTTGTTTCTGTCTTTTGACTTGTGTTGTAAGCTAATCCTCAAGGAAAGTAACATGACAGCTTGGATCACAAAACTAAAGAGGGGCTCTTACAAAACACAACCAGATTAGAAGAGAGGCCTGAGAGGAAGAATGTAAAAAGCTAAAAACTGGCACGTGCATGATTTGTTTTGACTTGGCAGGAATCTCACCATTGTGCCAACTGAGCAGAGCTAGATGAGAAAGTGTAGTCCATTAAGGTGGCTATATTTGGTTAAAAAAAACTACTATACACATACACTTAGCATATGGGGTGAAAGGGACATAAGCTTTGGCTTTCATCATGTCTAGGCTCATGTGTTTGGCACCACAGTGCAGGGGTATATAATTTCAGAACTAATCAGAGTGATAAGATTGAATAAGACCTTCCTCTCTATAAGAGAATATTAAAACCTGCCTTCAGATTCTGTTCACAACAATGAGGAAGGTCAAATCAAAACAAAATAAGAGGCTTTGGAGTTAACTAGTTTAATACAGCTGGTCAACTCTGATAAGTTTTGATGCTGCTCTACAGGTCAAACTTCAGAGAGCCAGTAATTAATATCATGAGGATTTTAAAGGACTGTTCTAAAATAGTGGAAAAGCAGTTGCCTATTCGAATATGGCTCAGAGAGAGATATGAAGCTATAGATTTCATCAGACTGGTTGGAGTCGGATGTAATTAGCATTCGTGAGCCCCTGGAAAAGGGCATGTTTCAGAAGAATATACACTGGCTAAAATCAAAGTTATACCCTGAAATGTATTTTGTTATAATAAATGTAGCTTATAAGTCAAAAGCGGCTTTTAAATCAAATTAATCATTAAGGTAAAGCAACCTGAAACTAATTAAAATAAGGTCAAACTTTAAAAGTCTGTCGTGCCATGTGTAGAAGCACCAAGTCAAACAAGGATGATTTTGAAGGGGATACAAAAGGGGGTCTGTTTCCTTACAGAGTAGAGGTATCTCTGGTTGAACTGGTGCATAGCTCCTTGTAGCTGGCTACGCTGGCTCTGCCACTGCTCAAAATTGCGAACAGACTCCATAGTGGGCCGCTGCCATGTGGTGGTGCGGGTATTGTGGTCAACGTAGTAGATCCTGCCCCGGTCATCCACACGACGCTCCCACCTGAACAGAAAGTTGGGGGTACAAAATGAAAAAGATGGAAATAATGAAAAAGAGAGTGAGACCGAAAGAGAAAAGGGCTGGGAAGCACAATCAATCAGAAAAATAAAATACAAGATGGTCAGCAAATGGATAAGGCAGCAAAGCAAAGGTCATTCGATAAAAACTCTCAAATTCATATTGACTGCTTGGGTAGGTTGGCCAGACGTGTCCAGTGTAAACAAAAATAAGAACTGGGTACTTAGACTAAACCTATGAGGTCACAAAAAGTTGAATCAGTTCATCTGGACAGAACCTCTAATGGGAGAAATGTTTCGTCACTCATCTAAGTGGCTTCTTCAGTCTCCAGGCGAGACTAAATGTCTCCTACTACATGTTGTGTCCAGATGAGGGGATTCAACTTTTGGGGATTTTCTTACCTAGATTATTTAGCATGCATAAAGTCAACGTTAAAGGGTAAACATCTTTTCCCAAGATAAGAGAGACATGCTTTTCCCCAAAAATAACATTTGATGAACAAAGCCAAAAAGTAATGGCTGCTTTGTAAATAAGTGAAAGGCATGGAGGGAGTAAGAAGACTTGGAAGCGCAGGCCAGATCCCGAAATTATTTACTTTGAAAAACTGGCTATGAGATATAAGAATCAGTTTATTGGCCATGCAAGTTTTACATGACAATTGACTTCAGTTTCATGATATAGTATCAAGGAGGCATAACCAAGAGCAATGAAATGAAAACAAAGAGAGCTTTTCTTTTCTCAGAAGGGACTGTAACCAATCATGTATCAGGATAGACCATGACAAGGGGAGCTGCTTTCCAAAGCCAAAGAAATGATTGGTATGAAACTTAACTGACAAACTAGATGAGCTTCATTTCCAATTGCATAAAATGAAAATAGGAAAGAATACATTTTATGTAAAATAGCAGATGCCTTCTCTGAGTGTGTGTGAGAGAGAGAGAATGGGGCTGACCCTGGTGGTAGTGGTTGTGGTCTTTCCCAGGTGGTAGTTCTGGTGTTGTGATCAACATAGTATGTTCTTCCATGGGGGTCTTTTCTCTGTTCCCACCTGTAACAC
>OMLC01001648.1:0-11698 GCA_900302585.1 Regalecus glesne
GTACAAGTTGATAGATGTGCTTTTAGTATTTTTTAAAAATCATTATGCCTGTCAGCAGAGCTATGGCTTTCCCCTCCAAGTTGAAATATGAGGCGCAAATGAATTACAGATAAATCTAATGAGAATACAATCTGAACAAGAGATGCTTGTTACCGTACAGGGTGAAAAAGGGTACTTGAGTGTGTGTGTGAGAGCAGGCGCATTTGAAAGCTCCTCACCCAAACTTGAGTGTGCGAGCATCCCACTGCCAGAAGCAGATGGTGCCATCAGCTCCAGTGGAGGACAGGTAGCGCTTGGAGCCACTACAAAGGGGAGAAAACTGCAAAACAGAACCAATTAGAGGTTAAAGATAAATGAGATAGCCAATCCAATGAATTCCTGGTAAAAAATAGAATTGAAAAGAAAAATGCCCACAACAAATGACAACCAATTATAAATGAAAATTCTGCCTTAACCACAGCAACTGAAAATTAAAATACATACACACATACTATTTACTTAAATAAAACATTAAAATGAAAATAAATAAATAAAATTGATAAATAGATGTTGAAATCAAAAGTGCGATCATGCTAACAAACAAAAAGCCCATCTTTAGCACTGAAAGTATTCAGTTTAAAAATAGATGGCACAAGCACACAACACTTCCAAGAAACTGTCTGAGTATATTGCACAAAACAAAAAACCATAGATGCATACATACAACACACATATAAGGACCCTTAAAGACAATAATGTGCATCACTGCTCCAAGCCCAGTCACCTGTAAAGATGTGATGGAGGCTGCATGTCCATCCAGCACAGCTAGCGGGGCACATGTCTGTAAGCACCATACTCTGATGGTTTTGTCGCAGGAGCCAGCGGCGATCATGGTGTTCTCATAGCTCACAGCCATGTCAGAGATCTCTGCTGCGTGGCCCCGGAGTGTAGCAAGAAGGCGCCCATCATCTGTGCCCCAGATCTTCACCAGGCAGTCATCCGAGCCCTGAGAGAGACGCAATGAGAATAAAAAAATAATCAAATACATATGGCAGGCAGAGCAAATAGACCCTAGATTAGACATGTTTCAGATCCTTTATGTTTCCCCTGTAAAAAGCGTATACATTGATGAAAGTAAAATAAAAATATTGACTTTGTCCCATAGTCCTTATTTTAAAACGGCTGTATTCACCCGGGGGATGCGTTCCTAATTTACAAATCAGATGCATATGTTGAGTAGGGCCTGGGTGAAATTAAGAGTATTTCTGTCTCTGCCAGGGTAGGGTCTAACAGCAATTTACCGGACTCAGAAGGCATATTAAGAGGCTCTTTAAGTGCAAAGATGAGATGATAGACACATAATGTAGAATAAGTGACCATAACTGAATATAAATGATTCAAAGTGCCAGACTTGAAATGTCCACGTCACAAGTCATTAAGTGTGATGATGTCTGTAAGGGCTTCTTGTTTTGGAATAACCACAAGCAATCTGGGAAGGGAGCCTTCCATCATTACCATGGTAACTGACGCCAAAATCAGTGTTCATTTTTTTTGTTTTTACAGAAGATGTTAAATGGCAGTTGGCAGTACGGCGTGGGAAAAATGTGAAAAGCAGTGTCTGGATGAACTAGCATGCAAGCCATTCGTCTCATCTATACCCAATGCAAAAATCATGGGATAAGAGTCCGTTTACCATTTACTTGCAGCTATTTTAGAAAGATGTCCAAAAAAGTTAAGCGCCTTGATTAACCTCAAAATTTGTGGAACATAATCCCCAGCCATCACAAATCTACAAGTTTGTCAAATCACCTGAAAACTGGAAGTAGCTTCTCGGTTGTAAACACCACATACAATTCTCGTTTTTTTCCCAATCCTAAGGCAACAGTAGTAATGCTGTAAATTAATGATGAATTCAATTAATTATTTAAGATTTCCTGTAAAGGTCCTCAGCGACAAAAAGCGTCATTTCTATTTTATTTTTCATGAGCAACCGATTTCACTTTGAAAGGCCTTCTGTAGCCAATTTATTTCAATAAGAAGGAAAAACCTTGAAGTCATATTCTTTGCCTTTGTCTCTTAATAGCATAACAATTAATTACAATAACATCTAATTATAACATGAGATAACAATATAATTAATTGATGATAACAACAAACACACAGGCAATTTTGTTTTTATAGTCTACGGCTGTGATTTATTTAATTTTATTACTCCAGTCACCACCCCATGATAGTGAAAATTCCGATACTTTTGAATACTTGCGGCCAAATTTTCAAAGCCCCCCCCCAAAAAAACTATTTGGGAAAGCCCTAGAAATGAGACAACATGGCAGGCATGGTTACTCCTGCAAAACAGTTGGCATTGAGCCGCAACAGAGACGACAACAAGAACTTTGAGGAACATTAAGATGTAATATGAACTGGCTGAGATTTCACCAAACGTCTCCTTCTCACTGAACTCTGAACGCCTCTGGCAAGTGTGTGTGGCGAGGCCATGCTCCCTTCTTATATGCCACTGAACATCTGCTTAGCTGCTGATCTTCACAGAAATGTAAGGCGAAAAAACGAAGAATAAATCACAGTCCACCTTGCATGAACAAACACCCATCCCCAGATGGCTTTATCACCAACAACAACAGAGGTTCTGATCACAGCTGCTTTTAAGACCAATGCATAAACATAGGCGCCCTCCCCTGTGATCACAACAGGACCAAAATTAAATAGTGAGTGGGAGACCGGAACGGAAAATCTGACCTAATGAAGCCTAATCAATTGTTTTTTTAAACACACTTAAACACACTTTTCTTGTTAATCAGATACAGTCATTGTACACTTGCTGCTGGATATTTCAGCCAATCAATGGACAAAAGCTGGGGGAAGATTAGCACAGTCGGGACACAATTGACAAAATTAAAATTAAATGCACGGTAGAGACATAAAGCATTCCAGAGTATTAGCAATTGTCATTGGGGAAATTGAGTTTTTTCTAGTCAATCATTGCACCACAGAGCCAAAGCCTAAAAGAGAGCCATAAATTAATAGATCCTAAAATAAGTACATATATAAATATATAAATAAAAATGATCATGATGAAAGGAGACAGAGAGTATAGTTTGGAGCAAAAGGGAGAAGAAAAAGAAAATCAAGGGAGACCAAAAGTGAATTTTAATTCTGGCACTTTGCCAACAACCCAGAGGAAACATTTTCTCCAGTTATGATGAGAAATGGCGAGAATAGGAAAGAGATAGATGAGTAGTTTGAGAAAGAAAGAGGAAGAAGGAAAGAAAAAGAAAGAAAAGAGACGCAGAGGAGGAACAGAACAGGACAGTGGAGGGAGATAAAGAAAGCATCATGACTAAGAACAGACAGATAGTGTGTGAGAGAGAGAGTCGTTCTAATCCCCCTCCCTCACAGCAGCCAGCCATTTTTAGAGGTTTAAGTGAAAGCTGAAAATGGAGTATAGCAGCAGGCGATGTTTGACTGAGGGATACAAACAAAAGGATACAAATATTGCACAAACATTATCTGAGTGTTCATTCCCCATTTAACAAGGCAGCCGGTGGATCAACTAGTTAGGAGAGCAAGAGATCTTAACACAACATGTCAATAAGGCCCGGCGGATGGAAAAGGCCTGTTCCTTTTTTTACAGCATGGGACTTCCCCACTCGCCCTCTTCTAAAACAGCCCATGGATCAAATCTAGGCGCTGGAAGGAAGGTGTGAAAATGTCCAACCAATTAGACAGTGACGACATTCATCTGGCAGAGGCGGCAACTCTTGAAATGAAACTCTTGTAACAACTCAAGAAAGTAATAATTTTCCTTCAAACGTCCCCCAAAAATACAAACTGATCATGGTTACAAAAGGTTTCAGATTTGAAATAAATCAATCAAAATGAGATCTTAAAACTCCCTTTGCCAAATTTGGACTACTACAGAAATCCAGATTCAGATCTCCCTCCAAGCACCACTGCTACAAATTCTACCAGGAAAACATCCCATGGCTGTCTCCTCCATGCACAGGTAAACAGAATCGGAAAATTTTGGCTGTAATCACATTTAAGATTATTCCTGTTCAATATAATGGAGCCAGTGTGATGGAAAACAGGATAAGCAGGCTGCTGCTTCAACACCCACACTGAATTCAGACTGAACAAGAGAAACAAAACACTCCGGTCTTGAGCATTTGAAGCATCAAGGGGCATCACAGCCGAACTACAACAGCATCTTAAACTGCATGATAACAACATGGGCCATCACATGCACGGGAGGCATATGCATCTAGATCATTGTGGGGTAGGAATAGCCTGCCTTGACTACTGCAAAACAGGCGTACGCATACACAGTACAATTTACCTGCCTACTCATGCTTTGAAGGATGTTTTCAAGTTTTTGAAATCACATCTTGTTTGAATATAGAACAGTTTAAAAAAAAAAGGTAAATAGACCATAAAGTCCACCCTCCTGTATGGAGGGAGGATGAAATGCATGCGCAGAGGAATGCTGCTTGGTTCCCTTACCGTGAAAATGCGTCGCCCAGTGCAGTCAAAGGTGACACAGTAGACGGAGGAGAGGTGGCCCAGAATCCTCTTGTGCATCTTCATGTGCTGGTAGACAGCCGTGGGTAGTAATTGGCGTAGACGGTAAGAGCCGTTGAGCCGACGCCCATTGCTTGTCTCCACTAGATAATGTTTAAAAAAAGAAAATTGAGGGAAGTTGATATAAGCATGTGCCACACCACTAGAGAGAGCTCCCTTATTTTATGAACAGTCTATGGAAAGAGATTAGAAAAGAAATCAAATTTCAGGCATAGGTTGGGCTTTTAGCACATTCCAAGTGGGACAATTCTGGTTTGGCAGCAAATACAAAATAGTTCTGTCAAAATATCTAATCAGTAAGTGTTATTCTAACAAAGACTGCCAGTTAAGACCTCCACAATCAACAACACATGTAAATCCTAAAAGCCTGTTTTCCACAGCTAGACCAAACATGGCAAGTAAAGGCTAACCAGCTATCCCATTATCAGTAGATACCATCACCATCTTGCTGCAAGCAGAAATATTCAATACAAGGTGAAAAACAGGGCTAGAAAAAGCTTTTAAAAAGTTCAATGAATGCTGCTTTCAGTCTGGTGTTAGATATTTTACCAAACCCTTTGCCTTTTGTTGTAACCACTCTTACTCACTCTGCTAATTATGCATTTTTTAAGCTAACTATTTTTACCAATATTGGGTGGACTCCCATATATGATAGGGGGCTCTGGGGGTCGTCCACAGTGCAGAGCAGCCAGCGCTGAGCCCTTCCACACAACATGTTTGCAGCCTGGAACAAGAACAAACACACGTGCACACACGCACGCACACGCGCACACACACACACACACGCACGATTTTGGATAATTGTGAATGTACATTAAGGTGCACATAATTGTGTTTTTATTGGCATGTGTAAAAAAGCATATATACATAGAATATGTTGATTAACATATGTGTGCTTGCATCCATGTCTGTATGCACATAAGAATTAAGGGGAATTCATTCAGCCGTTAATTCAGCCGTTAATTCATGGGCTTTTGTGTATTGAGCTGGCCCACATCCGTATGCATGGAACAACTCACTCTTGTTGGTACGCAGCAGGTTCTGCCTGCCGGCTCCCAGGATGCTGTGGAGACCAGGCACACTGGCAGGAACCTCTCTCTCCAGCAATGGACATACTCTAGAGCACACCTGGAGTAGGTGGTCTGGGCTGATGTGCCTGTGCAACTTAACCTGGAAAGACATACAAATAGGGATGAAGGGATACGAAAGGAGAGGGAGTGCCTAGCTCAGTTTTATTCTGGGTAGGGAATTAAAGATCAACCACTACCCAGGGGACAGCAAGATGCCATAGCGGTCATCATTTAACCATCCTTGAACCTGGGTTCAAGTCCAATTTATTGGCAACAGATGAAGCATCTTTGGGCAAGACACGAGCTGCATAACTCATGACCCTGCATTCTGATTCTCCTCTAGAGGAGAGCAGGTGAAGGAGTTACCCCAAAGGGACCAAGATGTAGTTTCATTAAAATCACAGTGAACGTTAATACGATGATGCATGCTCAGATGGTAAATCTGTCTGCACAACACTGGCAATCAAATAACATTAATGGAGTCTCGTTCTTTACTCAATATCTGGGTAGCACAACTCACTTAACTTGTGGTAGACTAAAAACAATTCCCAGCTCTGATACCATTTATCCCACACAAGGACAAGTTCCAATAATGCAGTAGATGCAGTTGGGCAGGAAACAAGGTCACCTCCAAATAATTCCCTGCATAGCAGAGTGCTTCAGGATCTTAGGAGTAAAAGTCCCTTTACTAAAACTATATCATGGTTTACTTTAGGAGCTGCGGTATTGTCACAGCATGCTCTCAGGAAATGACAAGCCAGATGTCATGGGTTTGATCCCACTGCGGAGCGTTAGGAGTGGTATCTGGATTTAATTCCACACACTCCCTCCAAGTCTATATCCACCCCCACAACATGGAGACTAATCATGACATAATACGGAGCTAGAGTTTATGTACAGCAGCTGTCTTACCGAGAAGTTTCCCGGGAAAATCCGTTTTCAAATGATCTCAACAGGAATCAGTTTGTAAGGCAAAGTGAAAACAAGACAATCTAAAAATAAGATAGCATATTTTAAAAAGGTTATTTGTCAGGTCAACATGGCAGCTTAGTGGTTCAAGCATAGCAAGCTAATCTATAGGGAGTCTTGTGTATTTGCATAGGTTTTTCTAGGTACTCCAGTTCCCTACCACAGTCCCAAGACATGCATGGCAGGTGAACTGGAATCTACAAATTGCAGCGTGAGTCCTGTGGACGGACTGGTGACATGCGTCTCTTCTCTTTGCCCTGCTAGGATAGGTAACCCCCTGCAACCCTGAATTGGATTAAGTGGGTATGGATAATGGATAATTTTTCATTTTTATGGAATTTACAATTTCTTCCAGAGTTTGGCTCTAAAATGAGATACTGACCATAAAAAAGCTACATCTGCTCTGAAAAATCAATAACACCAAAAAAACTAACTCGATTTCAGCTGTTTAAAGGATAGCCTGTGTGTTCAGTCACATCAGATGGCAAATTCCAACTTTAGTTTCAAATAAAAGGAACAGGACTCTGTGCATCGCACATGTTGAACTCAAGCTAAAGTATAGAATTATTGACAATTGCAAACTGTTCTCTCACATCTCTCCTCTGAATGTCTTCTCCTGTCTCTTCTCCCTTGTATGTGAATGTTGTGCGGCAAGTCTCCCCCATATGCATGTGTGGTCTGTCCTCCTCCCAGGTCTCCATGGTGATAATGGTCATCACATGGACGCTTCTTGGCATCTTCCTCATCACATTCTTTACATATCTTATAAATCCATATCATATTGTTATCCTGTTTCAACGGCGCATCGTCTTCTTTCTCTCTCCAGTGTTAGACTTATGTCTTTTCTGGTCTCTTCTCCAGCATATGTGCATGGTAAGATGCAAGTCTCCCCTGGTTGACTCTCATCTGTCCTCCTGTCAGTTCAACATGGTGATGGTGGTCGCATGGCTCAGGCACTAGACTCTTCGGGGGGCATCTGGACACTGCTTGGCATCCTCCTCATCAGATTCTTCATATATTTTATAATTCCCTTAACATTTTGTTGTCCTCTTTCAATGTTGCATTCTGTAAATTGTGTGCACACATCCATTGCACATCTGTCCATCTTGGGAGAGAGATTCCTCCTCAGTTGCCCTCCCTGGGGTTTCTTCATATATTTTTTCTACCTGTTAAAGGTTGTATTGCTGCAAAGCCCACCGGGAGAAATTTGTAACTTGTGAGAATGGGCTATACAAATAAAATTTACTTGACTAGACACATCATTTTAAAAGGTAATATAAGAGAACGTATCAAAAGTAAGATAATTGAAGAAATGTGAATAAAAAGTTGATAATCTATGCATATTGGAATCCTTCATCTCTATGTGAGCAGATAGGGCCTACATAGCAACAGATTGCATACTACATATGCTTTATAGTTTAGAAATGGTGAATCCCATCCAGGCTGTGGTAACTCAGGTAGAACACGCACTATGGAAACTAACAATCCAGAGACTGTGGATTTGAAACCCACCACAGGGCATCAGGAAGGCCAGCCGGCCTAAATCCCCCGTGCTTGCCCTGTCCAGGATTTCTCTACCGTCTGCCCAATGATGGTTGAAGTAGGCACCGGCAGATCTATGACCTGACTTTGAATAAGCGGTTGACGATGACATGATGAATCTCATCCTTCTCACAAGAAGTGGTAGAGAAAGATGAGGAGTGCATGTTGGCCAGGTTCCAAAACACTATCAAACCTACATCATCCCAACTACATTTTATGTGGTTGACCTTGCTGACATAGCATCAGGATAGCCCTGCTTACATTAAAAGGAATTATACAATTTCAGAAACTCCTGGATGCCAAGAATAACAGAATAGTTGTGAGATGATTAATAACTGGAATATGCACTTTTGAGTGCAATTGTATACTTGGGTCAGATTAAAAAGATAATCACCGTAGTTTGAAAAAGGTGATTTGTATGTCTGACTAGGGTCAAAGGAGCCTAAGGCAGTACATTATTCCATTCACATGCTGATGCGTACCCACATTCACACACAAATGTACCAATACAAGTATAAAACCAAGACCAATGCTTTCGCTTGAGCATAAACACATTCTATTCTTTCCTTTCTGTGCTTTTAACACTGACCAAATTTCATGCATTCACTGAATCTCTTACTCTTCCACTGTTTGTCCCTCCTCTCGCTCTCTCACACACGCACACACTTAATGACCCCTTAATTGCTTTCAACATCATCAGTGGTTCAGAGACGTGATCAGTTTTCTAATCACTGGAGGCGCCTACACATGTCAGCGTAAACTCACACCCACTCGCACAGACCCCAACTCAGGCACATGCAGATCCAAAAGGAACATGCATGCACGAACAGACACACACACCCAACGGCCCAACCTAATATAATTTCCATGTGGATAACTTGCTTTTCCAGACAAGAATATTAACAGCAAGACAACGACAAATGCACAATTGCATCAGTTATCCTAAATTTAATGATCCATTTACATTTTCTGTATTCTTTATAACTGTTAATGTAGGGGGGAAAATCACTGCTGTCAATCATTTCACCAATTCCTCTAATGATTAAACCGTCTATGTTGAAATTCACTCAACACTTGAGAAAATAGCAATAGCACTTGAGGCATGAATGGATTGCCCTCCAACACTGAAGATATTATGGACGCTCTTTATACAGCTTATCCCGGTGTGACAATAACACTTTATATTATTACCACATGCCATATTGTGCTATAGCCGCAGTACATCCTCAAAATAAATACAACCAGCTTTCCAATTAGCCTGCTAAATTAATCATTAATATTGCTAATTGTGACCTTCCTATTAGAGGATAATCACAGCATCACTGGAGTCTGCATTGTCATACCAAAATGTCCCTTTGCCACTCTCCCCACCTTTCACAATAGCTAGAGACTAAACGAAAAACAAAACACGACCAGGATCCACCGTTCATTGCATCTAAATACTCTGATTCCCTTTGTCTTATGATTAAGACCACGTCGCATTTTTTAATAGAAGGGAGGCGGGAGGATCATCCACAATAGACAGGAGGCACGGCTGCGTCACGGTGAGCTCCCAGGCAGGAGGGGGAGGAGGCTCCATGAGCACGGGAGGGGGGGCAGTCAGCGTTGTGGGGGGGTAGGCAGGCATAAAGACACTGTCAATAAATTCCTAAATACACATATTTACATCCTAGAGGGGAACCTACAGCCAGCCACAGCTCATGACACAGCTGCAGGACCTCTGCCCGTGTTCACATGGAGAACGAGGAAGGGGGTGTTGAGCAAAGTCGTCTAAATTAAATCGGGCCGTGGGTCAATACGTTGCAAATCAAATCAATTCTTATAATAACAATAAAGACAGCACGCCATCTCAGCACACATTTCTCAGCAGGAGAAATAAACAACCGACCACGCCATTAAATTCCCTCCACGTCCCCATGCGTACACGCGTCCTCAAACGGGGACGCCTGCGTTGACATAACAATTAGCGCGCCAATAATTAGAAGCGATCCTGAGATATCTGTTCGATATTACCTCAACATCTCCCTCCGGCGCTGCCGCCGTCCCGGCTTGGAAGCATGCTGTCCCCTATAAAAAAAAACCTCTCCGTCGGGTTTTGTTTTGTTTTTCTTCAAACAGTCTCCTGGGTGAGGCTGTCCCACCAGCCCGACGCCTTGTTAACAAACTGTTTATATTCCCCCTCTCTCGGTCCCTGAGAGAGAAAAAGTCGTCTTTAAACTCCTACCAGTCCCGCTCACAATGCAAACACACACATCTACACACTCACATACACACACCCCACCCCAGATACACACATTACGGCTGTTCGCAGGACAAGAGCGCCTCCATCTCGCTGGCGCTGTGGCGCAAGGAGTCCCTCCTCCGGATCCTATCGCTCCTACACCACAACACTCATGACGTACCAACATTTCGCACACATTTCTCCTAACAACTACCAAAATCTTTTGGACATGCATGCCACCAAACCCACCACACCACTCACACACATGGGAGGTATGGGGACAGACCCTCACCGTCTGGTGACCCCCTCGATCTGTACCGGTTCGCTCCAAAAAAGTCCTTATGGGGGTTTTTTCCACCTGATTTAAAAATTGCGGGAAATTCAATTTTTATTTTGCTCAGTAAAAACTTTTCCCCTTCAGTTATAGGGCTCCCTTACCAAATCTTCGTACGTCCCAGGGTGTTCCTGCCCTGTCCAGTCCAACCGTTTGGGCAGCAGCTGCGATGGGGAAATAGTGTCGACCACGATCAGTCACTTCATAAACGTACCGGGTGATGTTTGAAAACGTGAAAAGATAAATTCGAGTAAAAGCAACATGACAAGGTACAGTGCGGAGAGAGAGGCATCCTCTCCCACTGCTGACTGCTTACCTCCTTCTCCTCCACCTCCCTTATCAGGGTCTGAAAAGGGATAAAAACACAAAAATTACATCCCTGGACAATCTCGGACATATTAGAAATTACCCTAAAATACGAAAACACCAACCTCGGCTGCGTTTTGACACGGTCCAGCTTCGAGAAATCGGGCTATTAGGAAGTACAGTTCTGGTTTTGGGGGGAGAGAGGACGGCAAGCGGCGTTAGAAGAGGGCAGCCGAAGAAACTGAGGGACGTTAAAATATCCCCATGACACATTTCTCGACCTCCTTACTCACCAGAAGTCAACTGCGCGATGTGTTTACTGTCTGAAGCCATTTTGGTGTTGTTTCGGGGAGCTGGCAGGGCAGCGCCAGCCTTGTGTAGTGGGTCTAGGTGGCTGCCCTGTAGCTGTCACTGTTTATCCACCAGGAAGAAGCCTCCTCCATTCAGTTCCACTCACAGCCACCGCTTACAAGCAGTTCCGGCGACGTGTGTACCCTTCCGCACGCCTGGCAACTAGTCCGCATCGCACACTCCGCCTAAAAGAGAAGGAAAACGCCATCACCATGTCACTGGGAACAAAATCACTAAGTTGTTCTGATGTGCGATTGAAATGAGTGGGTATTTGTCGACGGGTTCGGCTCGTCTGTTGTTGGCGTTTTTTTTAACCTCACCCACCCCCAC
>OMLC01001653.1:0-10885 GCA_900302585.1 Regalecus glesne
GTGATGTAAGTCTTTGTCCACCATTCTACCTGTACTGCTACCTACTTTTGTACCTGTACAACTCCATCTTCCTCCTTTACTCTGGAGTGTCTGCTTATGTTGACTTGGGGACTTTTTTTGTTGCTTATTGTGTTGCTTTTTTTGCACATGCTCTCCCCAAATATCTCCAAACACCTTTCGTTCCCTCGGTCCACAGTCCAGGAAGGAATACGATGCATTTCCTTTTTTTCCTCTCCTTCGTATGGTTCCACCTCCCCTCTGTGGATGGGGGTCAGAATTCATCCACCGTATCCCTGCGTGTCGTAAGAGGCGACTAAAGGGTTGGCGTCAGGAAGGGCATCCGGTCATAAAAAAAAACTTCTCTCCACAACAAAATTCATGGAGAGTCAATGACTTGGAGGAGACGAATCCATGGACCGGTCAACCCCCGCTAGCGGGGAAAAACGGCCGGAATACAAATCCCGTTTGTGTGTGTGTGTGTATGCAGGAAGAAGTAATCGTAAATCCATCTAGGATTCGTGGTAAAAGGGCAGGTGCCTCATCAAAGAACAAGGACAGAGATGACAAAGCAGGTGCGCTGACAAAGTATAAGAAGGACAAAGAGGGTCAGAGGGACAAGACCCAGACGCCATCCAAGAGAGGAGGAAAGAGCTTGGTGCTTCCCTCTACTTCTCCCCTGTCTGTCACCCCTCTCTCTGACTGCAGTGAACAATGTATCCCATCTTTTGAATCATTACATGAACGCAGGTAGGATTAATTCATTTCCACTCAGGTATGCATGCATATGCACTCTCACCATAGCAGTATACGGTGATGAGCAATATGTATTTTCTTGCATTAAATTATTTGATCGGTTGTGTTTTGAGATCTCTAAACACATTGAGAAGGTACAGTACATAGTGTTATATTATAAGACAATAATGCTATTATTTGTCTGTGTTTGTGCAGAATAACGACATTCCGCTGGGTGGTACCAGCCAACAATAAGGTGACCCTGAAGATTGGGTTCCAGTCAAATTCTTCTGGAATATTTGACCAGACACTGAACTTTGAGCTGCTGGGCACGAGGAGATGCTACCAGGTCTTCTGTAGAGGGATCTGCACCTACCCTTCTATCTGCACAGACCACATGTCAGTCACATCATACCTTTTTACATGATTACAAGCAGCAGAGGTTCAAATCTCACTAACATTCAATAGTTAGATGATCTAATTTCTAGCTTGTGTGGTCAGGAATTTCTGGTCCTCTTTTCATATTTGATATCAGCAGATACAGAAATGTTTTTGTGGTAGAGCAAATACTTCGGGAACTGAGGAGCCAGATGTTTGTTGAACTCACCACGAGTTGACTTCAGGAATGGCATCTGGCCTTATTACCCCATGAGCTATCTAGATCCATATCCACCCCCACAATATAGGGACTAATCGTGACATGTAAAAATGGACCCCTCAGATACAGAAATCTTTGCAAGCTGTCACACATGCTGTTGTCACTTTGCATAACTGTCTATGCTTTTCACTGTATTCTGTATGTCTACTTTTAGACATACATTTTTTTATTCAGTTTTTACTTTTTATGTCTTTTTTCAGGGTAGTTTTTTAATTCTATCTACTCTAATCAGTTGTTGATTTGTCAACCAAAAATTTGAATTACTGCATTTGGTTCCTCAGGACTCTTTTCGCTCTGACCAAGAGTGTGCCTAGAATGAAAGAAGGTCTTCACAAGACTTATGTGGTCAAACCTGGTGTCTTTGAATTTGGACCATTACTCTGTGGCAAGACAAGAGACAGGTCGGAGAGAAAGGAACCCAGCACACAATACTCCCATTTTGAATGTTTTTCTTCAGATGCTGTGTGTACAGATTTATTTACTCATTGCTCATATGTGTATGTATATCTGTGTGGTTGTATGTGTGTGTCTGTGAGTAGGTACAAGGAAAAGAAGTATCCAGAGAACATGGAAAGGTTTTTAATCCACAACAGCTCTGCTCTGGATGCTGAGGTTCACTTCTGCTTTCAAAATGACACCAAAGCCAGCACATACCTACTGGACCCCCCCACAATGACCCTCAAACCTGACCAGAAACAGGTGAACCTGCCAGAATGTCAGATCTGCCTTTTTTCTCACTCTGTCTTTTTATGGAGTACTGGAAGTGTCAGTGTGTGATGGTTTATCCTTGCTTTGGGGGATGATCAATTAGCAGTGTGAACCTTCCTCACATATAAGACCAGATTCAGAACTTGAGAGGAACCCAGACTGCTGATTTCCACCAAATATAGGGATCTGAGGAAATTGATATGGCCTATGTAGTTGGAAAAAAGATGCCTCTGAAAAGGTTGTTCTAATAGAACAGCATAGCTCAGGAGGTAGGGTAGTCATCAAGTAATCAGAGGATTGGTTGTTCAATCTCCAGCCCCAACCCAACTTGCATATGAAACCACCCTATTGTTGTGTGGTATCAAGGTACCGTTTATAAGGAGGGGGATGTTTGTTTTCAGCTCAGACTGAAGAAGTCACTTGGTGAGTGACAAAACGTTTCTTAATAAACTTCTGATCCAGTCGAACAGATTCAACTCTTTTTGTGATTTCCCTACCTGGATTATTGAGCATGCATCAAGACACTTTGTTGGACCTGTTTGCTACCTTCATACTATGCAACTAAAAATATTTTAACGATGATATGTAAAAGTGAAAAAGTTACTTTTGCAGCTGTGATTATTCATTTATTCTCCTTGCAGCACATGGTGATATCTCTCTCCTTCTCTACCAGGAGCTGACCATTTGGGCCTATCCCACCAGTTTAGGGCACTTTGAGGATTGTGTCGTGTGCTGTATCAAGGACAATCCAGAGCCAGTCGTCATCCGGCTTTCCTGCTGGGGAGTCCGACCAGAGCTGGAGTTGGACCACAAACAGTTCAACTTTAACAAGATTATTGTTTTCAGGTTGCAGAAATCCCAGTCACCTCAGTGTAACATATAATACAATATTTTCTTGTAATAGATTCATCAAATGTTTTTAAAGAAGAATCACAAAGTGGGGGCCTCCGGTGGCGTAGGGGATTAAGGCCCCGGTGTTCACTGCATGTCTGCGTCATGCAGTTAGTTGGCTGTTCGAATCCTGGCTGCTCCATTTCCAAACACAGCCGGAGGTCCATAGTTAGTGGGTCATAATTGGCTTAGCCTCACATGGGTATAGGGGTTTACGTTGGATAAAGTATTCTGGGTTCAGTGTCCCCCTCTGGGTCATCTGGGCGCTCATGGTTAAGTAAAGGGAAAGTACTCTGCTTCGTTCTCCTCCAATGGCCAAGCACTGTGCTTTCCCTGCGAGACCATGATGTATGAAATAGTGAGGGCTTGTCGTCACGTGACTTGGAGGAGACACATGCTACGGCTTTCTCCTTCCTGTTGATGTACTATAGGGGTATCAAAGAGACTGACTCAGCAGTAGGCAAGTCAGGGAATTCAGGTGGGGAAAACAGGGATAAATCTTTTTTTCTAAAGAAAAAAAAAGAAGAATCACAAAGTGTGACATGAATATTTCCCCAGTCTCCTTACTTTTTCTCCACTAGAATGATAGGTATATAGCTAATGATTTTGCTTTTATATCATTTTCACGCCAAACTCACTCTTTCTTTCCTATGTATTTATTCTCTCTCTCTCATCTTAAATTTGCTTTAACTCTCTTTTACTTTAAATCCCTCTCTCTCTCTCTCTCTCTCCGTCCTACCTAAACTTCCTCAACTGCTCACCTGTCTACCACCTCTTCCTCTCTTTTATTTCCAGCGAGGTGAGACATTGTGTCATTCTACATAACAAGACGGCTCTACCAGCAGCGTGGAGACTGCGGGGTCTTGAGGAGCTGGGTGATGAGTTTAGCGTGTCACAGGAACAGGGCATCATCTTACCACACTCCTCCTACTGTCTGAATGTTGACTTTTCACCTGTAAAACCACTCAACATCAAGAAGACCATACGTCTGGAGGTAATCCATGAAGGATAGGTATTAGTAATGTAGAACTGGGGTGATGGCAGCACACACATAGGATTTGGGATTTCAGGGATTTATCCTTGAAGAAATTTTTAGTACATAAATTGATATTTTTTAGCCTTTGACTAAAGGTCATTAAAGGTTTGCTGGCATGTGCACTCAATTTAAGAATGAGCTGCTTTTAACATTCCTACAGAATGGGAGAGAGGTCCGTTTTATGTTTCACGATTAGTCCCCACATTGTGGGGTTGGACACCGACTTAGATTTAGCTTGGGGTATCAGGGACCAAATGCTCTTCCTGATATCCTGCAGTTGGGTTCAAACCCGTAGCCTATGGCTCATCAATTCACAAGTTATGTTTTCTGCTGATGATCTACTGTGGCTGCATCAATATTCAGATAGGATGGAGGATTGAAAATAAAGGTTTAAGGGGGAATTTTAAGGGTAATGCATGAGAAGCTTGCAGAGGATGTTCCTGTGACCTCCACTATTAGGCAGATTCCTAGTAACTCTATCCATCCATCATCAACTGCTTATCTGATGTCAAGTTGTGGAGCTTTACTGGTAATTTAATGATTTATTCTGTTGAAAAGGAAAACGGAATATTTCAAAAGTTGTTTATTCTTTTGTGTGCGTGTGTGTGTGTGTGTGTGTTTGATTGTGTGGTTTCTCAGGTGTTAGATGTGGACAACATCGTGGGGATTGTGCACACTGAAAACATCCACATCACTTGTGATAGCTACGACATAATGCTGGATATCGCATTCCCTAAAGGTAGTTTTGGTAACTGCTCACAAACGTTCAAATAAGAGGTTGATAATTACACTCAAATCTCAGTCAGATTCTTCACATGCATTAACACAGTTTGTCAATAAAGTTGACTCTGAGTCTTTAACCTCTTGGAATAGAGTATGCAGACATAAAGACATGACATTTGAGATAGGCTCACATGATTAATGATTGTTTTATTCTGTCTGAATTAGTTTACCGAAGGAAGAAATAGCAGGTGTTTGGTATTATTTACTCTGTTTCAGGGGTTCCTGAATACCTGGACTTTGGAACCAGCAAAGTCTCTCAAGAGGTCAAGCAGTGTATGATCTTGAAAAATGATGGAAAATATGAAGTTACCTACAAGTGAGTCGGACATGCTAAAATAATTGCCTTAATTACGACAGCAATAACACAAAGGGGCCTCAGTAGCTCAGTGGTAGAACATGCATGTCTGGAATTGACTAGCCAGATGTCACAGGTTTGATCCCACTCTGGGCATCAGCAAGGGCATCCGTTTTCAATCCCCCATAGTCCATCTAGGTCCATGTCTGCCTAACAACGTGGGGACTAATCCTGACATATAAGATCTGACCAATTTCACAATAGTAATAACAAATACATTGAGCCGCGGTGGCTTAGTGAGTAGAGCCCATGCCTGGATTTCGGGTTTTGCGGGTTCATATCCTGCCACATAGCTCAATAAATGTGAGCCATTCATTGTAAAGTGCTTTGAGTGGTCGTTAGACTAGAAAAGCTCTATTTAAGAACAAGTCCATGTACCATAAACCATGAAGAGAACTTTGGCTTTGTGTGATCAGTGTACTTTTGACTTTTAACGACTTCACTACTCCTAATTAGGCTCCACATTGTGGGTATGGACACTGACTTATATGGAGCTTGGGGGATTAAGGCTGGATGCCCTTCCTGATGTCCCGTGGTGGGTTTGAATCCACTGCCTCTGGCTCATCATAATATATCATTTAAAAACTATGGAGGAAGGATTCAGTCTTGTGATTAATCAACTTCAAGCATTTCTATAGTTATACTGAGCCTGTATACTTTGAATGAAGATATTACCATAGTTAGACATAATATTATTTTTGTTGCCTTACATTGTAGTTGGAGTTCTTTGCAATTCTCAAGGTATGCATTTATATCCGTCTTCCCTTCATACCCATTGACAGGATTCAGATCCATGAAATGCACAGTACAAGTGACCTGAGTGGCAACTCTCACTTTTTTTCCTGTAAACTTTTAAGCCAGGCACCTAAACAAGGAATTTTCAATTTGAACCTGGGACTGATACAGACCAGAAAGAATTTTATGAACATCAGGGGAGGACCCACCAAACATAAACTTTTGTGATTCTTTGGTCTTCCTCATAGCCTCATACAATATTGAAGTTATTGGGAGGATTTTACGAGAGCCTCGTCTTGCATTAATTTTGTGTTTACTTCCGATAAGGTTCACTGTTGAGCAGACAGACCCATCACAGCCAGACCTGGCGTCCGTCTTCCTTGTTTCCCCCCAGCAAGGTGCTCTGCTTCCTACAGACAAGCCCCTCATGGTGCAAATTCTCTTCAGAGGAAATAAGGAGCTCGCCCTCAAAGATGAGCCTATCCTACACTGCCAGGTCTGACCCAGTAGAGTACTTTTTGAGAGATATGGGGTGAGGTTGGGGATCCACTTCCTAGTTGAAGGTTGTACTTTTTGTGCATTCTTTGTATGTTTAACTTTGTGTCAGTTTTTGTTTTTCGACTCAGAAACTATCATTAGAGAACAACTCACACTATCACCTACGGGAATGCTACTGATGTTTTATCAACTATTTTGTATCAGACATAATTCTCCATCTTCGGTGATATAGTGGCACAGAAGTCAGCACTGTTACCTCACATCAAGAAGGTCCATACCAGGTCCTTTCTATGTGGAGTTTGGATTTTCTCAGTCTTCAATGTTTTCTCTTAATATTTTCTTAAGCTTGTCTTTATGCTCACTATCTGACATTGTGACTGATGTCAGAGAGCTACTATAAGCTATTGGCAAGAACTCCTCACAGTTAACAGTTTTACACCCCAAACCCTCAAAAGTAAGGTACACACATCTCTTACTATGTGGCTTTATTGGGAACTTTGCCACAGTTGTTGTTATTACTGAGACAGTTTGTTTAAACTCTGCAGATATTTGAGCCTGACGTTAGGAAGGCTATAGGCATCTTTTCCATCAAGGTTTCGGCACGAGCTGTCTACTCCAAGTAAGAGCTGGAAAGAAGGTCCATATTGCAACTTATACTGATGTAGTTGTTGTTGTTTTTTTGCATCCCTCACCGTATTGTAGGGGGCGGGGGTGGCATAGCTCAGTGGGTAGAGCGGTCGTCTGGCAATCGGAAGGTTGCAGGATCGATCCCGGTCCTGCACACAGTGTGTCGAGGTGTCCTTGAGCAAGACACTTAACCCCTAACTGCTCCCCGAGCGCCATATGTTGGCAGCTCACTGCTCCTATATAATAGGTTGGGTCAAAAATGCAGAGAGATCCAAATTTCCCCTTGCGGGACTGATGAGGGAAACATTTTTTTTTTTTTAATGTTTTATTGATACCTGAAACAATGGCATTGAAGGTTCATATGTGATATGGTGCCATCAACCTGCAAAGGGCTTGGAAGAAGTGCTGCGGCCCTCTGCAACGTAGCATATTGGAAAAGTCTTCATGCTTCTACCCACCTACTAATAATACGCTGAGCAATAGTGCACACATGTAGCTCGCAGTATGTAGTGCATAGAGGGCAATTTCAGATGCAATCAGAGTGGAGTCCTTTTGTTTTGTTTTGTTCTGTTTCATGTTTTCTGAGTCATCTGTGTTTACAGTACCTTGTGGAAACTTCTGAAATAGGCTGCCTTCTCATCTGGGTACTTCTCTAACCGCCGAGGCCCTTTGCTGGATGCCTTCTTGAACACCAGCCAACACCTCCGGAAGATCTGACAGCAGAGAGGGAGAGGGGGATTGTTAGTGGCCAGGTTTGGGAACATGGTGAGGGTGGCGTGGTGAGTGTAGATGGACCATCATCGGAAGACACGGGGTCCAGGGCTTCCTTGGGTACGGAACATCTGCACTGGTGAAGTGCCCCCTGGACATAATGTACCCTATCCCCCTGTCACATCCACGGGTGTTGTTCTCTAGCTGACCCTGAGCTCGGACCCTCCCTGTAGAGGAGTAGGAACAAAATAAATGAAGAAATCAACTAAAGAACAACCCCCCCCCGGTTTACGGTAGACAAGAATTCGACTTCAGCAAGCATCAAATAAATAGGTCAGAGTAGTCAAGCAGAGTTCTGAGAGGGGAAGGAGGTAAAGCGGTCCAAGCTGCTGTCCCCAGACACTGAAAACCTCATCCTAAAGCACAGCAAAATAAACAAACCTCATATTAATACCTAAATAAAGAAAAATATCAATTCCACGTAACCCACTTGCAACGAAACACACCTCCCCAAAGTTTCGACAAACACGTAAAAAGTCCCACATAACGTCTTTATTCACGGCCTTCCACTCAAAGCGGCATCTCTGCAAAAACAGAGACCGGCCTTCACTCCCATTGTTTACCCATCTTAAGAAGGCATTGCAATATCAAACACAAACATGTTAACAGCAACTACTGAGGAGTAAATAGATTATCCTGCTTCAATTACCTACATGTCTCTAAACAAACAATGCCGAACAACAGCCGGTGAAGGGCGGGTTTCAGAGGGGGGTAGAATAACCAATACAAACCCTTGGGGAGGGAGATGATAACGAACACATCTCATGGATGAAATTTCCCTTCATATGCCTTTTACGTCTCCTACTCCGCATTAATACCCACCCGCTAGAAAAACAAAAGCATTATCCGACTACTAGATCCCCATTAATAGATCCCCAAAATTAACCCTTTCCTTGTCAGATATTTCAGATTCCACCCCTCCGTTCCTCTGAATGTGGACGGGCTCTTTAAAACATGGTGTCGCGGGCTGACACAGACGATTGTTTCCATAATGGATCGGAAATAGATTAATCTCTCCGTTCTACTGTTAGAATACAAAAACACTGATGAATGTCCATCTCGTGTTTCCAGAGTCTTAAAAGGATTTTTTGGACCTGACCCAACAGCCATATGAACCATAAGTATACATTCCATAATGATGTAAGCAAATAGCAGCATATATGAAACTCCAACCAACAAATATTGTGCAGTTCTTACTGGAGGGATGACTCGGACGCTCAGTCTAATACGGAAATTGTGATCAATTAATCAGCTTATCGTTTTAGCATTAATATAGGATGTAAAGGGATGCGGGTGTGGAGGACAGTGATGGATGTCTCTGTGTATAAAGGATATAATGAGGTGTAGAGGACAGTGATGGAGGTGTCCATGTATAAAGGATATGTAAAGGGGTGCATGTTATAGAGGGGAGTGATGGAGGTGTCTGTTAGACTGCATACAATGGTATTTAGAGGTGAACATCTCATCGCATCTTTGGATGTCTACCTAAAGAGCTTAGTTGACCAACACCAGTATTTTGCCTTTCTCCCTTCCTCCGACTTCATTGGTCTAACATGGTGGACCTCACGTGTCGCCTATACGTTCTAGCCATGATGTGGGTGATTTGCACTGAGTTAATGATAATGTGCACTTTCCCCCTGAAGAGAGGAGCAGCATGAATCCCCCCCCTCTAATCGGCTATGTGTAGTGCTGCCTTATTTGTTGAACTTGTCACCAGGGTGATCAGTTCAAACCACCTTAAGGACATACCAGCATGTTTTCCACTCAGTGAAGGAATAAAACATGGTTGGAGTGTGGCCATAAAGATATCACATTATGAATAGGATCTCTTCATCTCCGAGTTCCTGACCGATCCATTTATCAAGTGGAAAGAAAACCATGAGAATGACAAAAGACAGGTGAAAAATAACCAGCATATATCCCTCTGCCTTCCCTCCGTCCTCTCCCACTCTACCCTTCGTGTCTCACTCCTAAGACTGATGAAATGTAATAGAACACATCGCTAGTGCCCTTCAACTGGGTTTTCAACAGGCTGTGTTGATCCCTATGATGCTACACGTGCAATGTGTAGCATGGGCCACTTCAAGGTCAGACCATGTAAACAGATGCTCTCTCTCTCTCTCTCTCTCTCTCTCTCTCTCTCTCTCTCTCTCTGCAAAACAAAAGCCTCACCGATAAAAAGAGACTGCAGCCATCCTTCATGTGCCCGTTGCTTGTTTGATCCTATGTTGGAATTTTTTTTATTTTTTTTCTATTTTTCTTTTCTTTTCTTTTTTTTTATTAGCCGGGAAGCTTTTTGTAGCTCCCTGCCACACTGTTTCACAAACATAACACTTTATGGCCTTCTCAAAGCACTGGATTCAGACCAGAACCTCCCTACCGTAGTGAGGGTCCATCGCCCACGTGTGAAGGGCCAATAAAGACAGTGAAGTGGAGCAGAGTAGCAGGGGAACATCAACGGCCATTCACTCGTGTGTCTTACAGCACCGTGAGCCCAGGAGGCTTGCCCTTTAATAGCAGGGGCCCTCTGTTAGGTGATGGAGACAGTTGATATCACTCTGCCTGACGTACGATTATCTGGAGCTGTGTGGCTGTGCTGGGTAACTGTGGATGCATGGATTAATTTGTTTACTCTGCTGGTCTACTTAATAAGAAGGTGCGGCGAGCTGAACTTGGCACTTTGCGGTAATTGACTAGAGTGGATGCCTAGGTCCTTATCGGCGTGGCTTGACGGGTCTCTTGGTCGACTTAAGTGTCGTCCGGGCCATTTATACACGGCAAACATCAGGGAAGGAGACACAACGCAGTCCCTGACAAGACTGTGGCTCATCCACCACGGCGCCAAACAAAAGGCTTTCCGACTCACGAGGAAACAAAAGCGGGATAAAGTCGGTGACTGTGAAATTGAGGCAGCTAATTCCATACTCCAGGACCGGTCGGGCAGGGCGGTCATGTAGTGATCGGATGATCGGTGGTTTGATCCCCGAACCCCGGCAGAAAGTGTGTTGAAGGGTCCTTAAGCGAAGACACTGAACCCCTGACTGCTCAAGCACTGAGATGGGATGGTGACCCGGCCTGTGTGTACCCCCCA
>OMLC01001656.1:0-10269 GCA_900302585.1 Regalecus glesne
GGGGGGGGGGTAAAAGAGAGAGGCCATGTTAATTGTGGGGCTCCCTCATGTTGTGCTCCTCACGTTGCCCCATGACTGTCTGATGCCACAACTGCCCGAGGGGGGAAAGGGGCAAGTCAAGTTTAACGTCTCTGCCCGCTGGCTCTGACCCCTGCCTGTCATGCCGGCCCACCTGCCCCATTTATGCAGCAACCTAAGAGGGGCCCTGCTCTGTTTCGATGAATGTCTCCCAGCTTCCTCTCCTGCTCCTCCATGGCGGACCGGCTCGTCCAGGCGGGCCATGGAAGTCCAGCCTTTTGTTCACCTTAAGCGGTTTCACACGTTTGTGTTCTATAAAAGCCCTGTTCGATCTCACTGTGATTTATGGGGCCGTGCCGTGCTTACTGGGAGCCCCCCACCCCCTCCAGAGATCTCCTCAAACAGGCAGGCGGAGGAGGAAGTCTCTACGGCCGCTGAACTCTCTCTCGGCCAGCGTCCAGATCACATACCATCCCTCATCGCCGGCCTTCACCAGCCCCTGAAACTCTCCTTTTATAACGTCACCGCATTCAATCAACACATGGCCCCACATCCAGGAGTGCTGGATGAGTCCAACTGGGAACTTTCTCACAGATGGCCTATCTCTGTCACAAGATAGGTATTTCCTTCATCCATGCGTAGTGTGTTCGTTGGGACTGGGGATGTCGAGGTAATTTGAACCATGAGGACCGTCTGTGCAGCTACTGTCTGAACCATGAAGCCCCTCGGTGTCCTGGACATGGACGAGACAGATCTGCAGCTCAAACAATAGTTCAGCTTCATATCTTCCCTCTGACGGCTGGAAGGACGGTCGGTCTGTCTCCACGGAGCCAGCCGGCCAGTCTGTCTTTGGCCCGGCAGCGGTGCTGCACGTCGTCCTGTCACAGCGGCAGCCTCCACGGTAGGACCCGGGTTCCTGCAGCGTGGGTCCTTGCACAGACACACAGGGGGAGCGGAGCTCAGGAGGTCATCTCGTCATCAGGGCTCGGCGGTTAGATCCCCAGTCCATGCAGGAAGTGTGTTGAAGTGTCCTTGAGCAAGATATTAGAGCCTAATTGCAGAGGGGCTGCACTCGGCGCTCCTGTCCAACCGGACGGGAGACGTGCAGAGAATAACGTCCGTCGAGCTTGGTTGTGTGGCAATAAGAGGATTCTAACCATTCTAACAAATCCTGGCGTTGTGGCTCCACTGTTCTCCTGATGGAGCTCCCCCTGGTGTGTCTCACAGTTGTGTCTGCTGGACCTCTTTTCCCAGAATACCTCTGTGCAAAATGGAGAATGCTGCGGGAGCTGTGGGGATGATGCCAGTGTCACTGACAGATTCATTCATCAACATAAAACTTTATCACGGGAGTGTTCAGCCTCTGGCCTCCTGACCTTCTGTGGCTTTGGTTTTGAAAAACTGGAAGAAAGGAAACCTCCACTTTCACATGGAGCATGAGTACAGTTTATCTATAAGAAATGTGCATCCTGATTAGAGTCCTCAGATGGATCCATTCTCTCTCCTCCACACGCCTCCATTTGGAAGGCCCCCGTTAACCTGCGAGAGGGACGTGTCCCTGCGACGGGCTCCTGCGTGATCCCAGACAGACTTAAGAAGAAGCAGTCGGCACAGGTTGGGATGGGAAGCTAAATGATTTCAGATCCTTGACTACATGAAAGGACTTCCTAACACGGGAGATCTCAGGAGCCGCTCTTTGTTCTCTGGTTTCCTGCGGCAGAGTGCGTTTTAACACACTGCCTCCTTTTCAACACCAAATGGAGCTTATCATTCAATTTTCCTCCATTTCCAGCCATTCCTCATCTTTGCTTGGCTCCTTTTTTCCTGTTTGCTCTGTCATTTGGGACCGGCCGGGTGAACAGGATGGAACAATTTAGTGATGGGCCTCTCAGAATATGGAATTATCCTTGGTCCCGGGGATTCTTTGAGAGGCCACTTTGCCTCGGGCCGGTGAAGTGAGCAGTGTAAAGGGATGTGTGCCCAAATGCTCACATGATGTGGAAGCAAGGTTCATTCTGAGCTGAGAATCAAACCTCTGATTGGTTTAGAGCAGAGCACAGCAGCAGATGAAAGTAAAGCCTGCTTCACAAAAGGTTGATAGGTGTTATTAATTAATGTCAGAAACTCATTGGTTAATGTGTTATGAATCAGTATTCATGTGTGTTGTCAATCAGACGCGTTGGGCGGCCATGTTGGGATCCCACATGGGCACAGTCTCCACCGACACCATGTGATTAGATGAAGATCGCTCGGCCCCTTCACCCTTTCATCCGTCCATCCATCTAATCATCCAGCAACATCACCCACTCATCTGAAGCTGAGTAGCAGCTTCAGGTAACAGGTAAAAGTTAAACCTTGCTGGTTCTACTTTTAATGTCTCCTCCACTGGAGAGTCCGGGCACTGCAGTATGGACAGTACTCGGCTTAACTCAGAAATCATTAATAATGATGAAGCCGTATCTTCAAACCCAAGGGTTTATATGCTGTTTGATCACCGTCTTGGCGGCGTCATTTTCATGCAGCCACTTTCTTATTGCACCCGCTATCCAATCACAGCGTTCCTCTGGCGTGCTTCCCTCAAGATTGGCATTAGTGTTGTCCAATCACAGCGTTCTAAGAATGCTGTGATGGGGGTGTACACCAGGAAAGCGATCACACAGAATAAGGCGTCGGCCGAGCCCCTTACGGCCACCGTACCCAGTCTCCCATTGTTGAACGCAGCTAACGTCAGCCAGAGGGAAAGGCAGCTAGCTCTTGTTATCTACCTAATTACTGTTAAATATGTCAGTAAAAGCTAAGGGAATTGGCTCTTCAGGAGCCAAAAAGTTGAGAAAGGTTAGCTAGTGATAGCATGAAGCCAAGCAAGACGAGAAGACACTGAAACTAAACACCTAGAGACGGTTAACAGGGACTTGGACGGCTATGGGACACAGATCGAAGAAAATGAGAACCGCGTTCGTCAGGGCTGTGAGTGAGATGCAGGTCACAGAGGTATCTTTTGACTTTTCTCTTTTAATAGCCAAGGCTCAGAAAGCTCACAACGACGGCGAGCAGCTAATCAGGCCAACCTGCATTAAAATGGATGAATAATGTGAAGCAGATAAAATAATAACTCCCGTTACACATCAACACTGTGAGAGACAGAACTGATAAAATGGCAAGTGACTGTGAGAAGAATCTCATGAGAAAGCTTGAAAAAGGTCGATTTGCGATACAACTGGACGAACTTACAGCTGTGGCTTACGAGGCTGTGCTCATCATATACGAGCAGTATGTTGATGGTGAAGATTTGAAGCAGGACATTTTCATGTCGGTCAATCTCACCACCGCAGCCAGGGGTGAGGATATGTTTTCTGCTGTCCGTACTTCTCATCCCACCATCTTCCCTATGGAAACCGAGTGGCTTGCTGTACAGACGGAGCAGTTTAGACGATGGGGAACAATAGGGATTCGACAGCCTCTTGGAGGAAAAGGCTCCAGAATGCCCAATCTGTCACTACATGATACATCCCCAAGCCCTGGCCAGTAAAAGACTGTCTGATGACCTCAGTGAAACACTGGCAGCTGTAGTTAAAGCAGTGACTTGCATGAAAAGTCGCCCCACCAACAAGCATCTGTTTGCAGAGCTATGTGAAGATGAAGTGCACCAAAGCCTACTTCTGTACACAGGTGCGTTGGTTATCTTGTGGCTTCAGCCAATATTGTCCATGACAAACCCCCCAGCCTTATTTATGGTTTAGAAAAGCTGCTGGTGGTTATGCTCTTATGAAAAAGGTTTATAAATGCATAAAAAATAATAGAATTAGGAGCAATTACATGTGCTAGGCCTTTTCCATAAACAGGAATAAATTTATGAATTTGAAATAAACAGTTACTGGAAATGCTATGAGAAATAATGGAATTTAATTGAAATTGAGTGCAGTTGGTATGGAAATGCACTTATTATTGTTATGTTATAAAATACAGGTTATGTTGTTGTGTAAGTATGGAAACAAAATAAGAACCATCTATTCCCTATAACAAGAATTAAAAAGAGCAATGAAATGTGGGAGGCCTTTAGCATAAGCAGGAGTATTTATGGGCCTAAATGTGAAACAGTTAGATTTAAAGCGAAAATACTGTAAAAGCATTGATGATATGCGATATGATATGAGGGAATTGTAAAGTTCTACCAGCTAATAAATATATGAAAAATTCATATTATATACATACATATAATATGAATTTTATACACACACACACACATATATATATACACACACACATTTCAGTGTGTGTGCAATTGTGTGTGCCCGTCTCTGTCTTTGTCGCTCTCTGTCTGCCCCCGTCTCTTTTGCTCCAGTCCATCCTCTGTGTGACCTGAGCTCTTGGCTGCAGGATCAGCGTTTTGTTCCATTTAGATGAAGGTCTTTAGGATGTTTTATTTTTTTTGGTGCTAGCTGATAGGCCTCAGAATTTCATTGGAAGGATGTGTCAGGAGAGGACACAATGCTGTCCTCTCCCAACAGCCACCAGTACAGTGTCCCAGTTAGAGTATAAAGCTGCTTTCCCTCTCTGTTTTTGGACTTCATCTCCAGATAAAACACAGCTAATGGAGTCAGCAGAGGACAAAAGGGGAGAAAAGGATTGATTGTTTTTTTTCCATCTCCATTTTCCGTAGTGTTGTAAGAACCGAGGGTCATTAGAGGGAAATTTACCTACTTCCCAATTTAATAGAGAGGCTGTACATCAGCCGTTACCGAGGGCAGAGGTCAGGGCTGAGGGGAGCAATTAAAAGGCATGGATCCAGAAGCCATGGGCCATCCCATTGTGTGTGATGCTGCAGCAGGAACATATAGGTGAGCTCAGGCAGCTGCAGGAAATTCATATTGAACATGGTTGTATTCATTTATTGGACTTGGTTAGTGCAGAACAGACAATGGTCTAACAGAAAACCCATTCCACTGGCCTGTCATGTGGCAAATAACCAGCAAATAAATACTGTCCTGGAGACTCAGGTAGTGCCGGGCAATATGGAAAATATCATTGTCATGATGATTATCAGTCCCAGTTTCTTCACGAAGTATGTCGAAGTGCTCTTGAGCAAGACACTGAACCCCTAACAGCTTGAGTCATGAAATGGAATGGTGACCTGTTGAGGGTCCCTACCTGCCTTTCGCCAAATGAGTGCTGGGATAGGCTCCGTGACCTGACTTCAGAATAGCGGTTGATGATGACATGACGTGACTTTTCTCAGGCTTATAATAATGATAATAATAATGTATCCTAACGAATCCATTGGGGTTCCATAAGCTCTGCTGCTTGGAGGCCTGATTAAAACTCCTGTAAACCTGTCACACCTACTGTTGTGAGAACTTAAGGCTATAGATGCTTGTTATCACCAGATTACGTGGAGGTTTTGTGTGTCGAGACTTGAAAAGATCCAAACTGCATCTTGTTAACAGCACCATGGTAAGATGGTGAGTGATCACATTGGCTTTTGGCCCAGAGTTCAAACTTGTCCATGTGTTGAACAGTCATGGATCCTCATGTGCACTGCTGGTCTGTGATGCCTCCCTCTCATGTGTCACAAATGTGGCATCTGACCTGCTGGTGGGTTGGGTTCAGTCTGTCTCATGTTGTGACAGAACAGACAAAGCGATGCACTTGGCGGCGACCTCATGCCCACATCAGCCACAGGCGGAGGGAGAGACCCGGGAGGGAGAGAGGGCTGAGACATAATCCAGACGGCTATTTTCCTCGTCCTGCTCATAAATATTTGTGGGGCTGATTTATAAACAGAGGAACGGGAGACTAGATCAAAGTGGACTATAAGCATTATGTAGAAGCAGGTCTTGTGCATCACATGGCCCTCCTACACATCACGCTGGTACCTGCTGAAGACACGGTCGTACATCACGAGTCCTATTGGCAACACTATTGAGTGGCCTCTAACAGTTTGAAGTAAAATGGTGGTGAGTCCAGGTGGCCCAGGCCTCCAGTGTCTTTAAATAATGGTTAAAGGCAAAGGATGTGTGGTCTGATGGGAAGTCGACCATCTCTCACACCATGTAAATGGCTGCAAGGCCAGTGTCGTCTTGGCAGAATGTTAAATAGCTGTAGTGAGGAGCCATACAGTCCTGTCGGTGTGCCTGACACCACACAAAGGCCCTTCCTCCCCTTTCCTCACATACACAGAGGGAGGGGTTATTTTTGTGTTCTCAGTGTTGCAAACTTCCTCTTCAGTCTCTGAATGCTGCTCTTTAGGGATTCAGATTGGCTCTCTGCAACTTTGCATGCGTGATAGATAATACTCAATAATATCGCCTCCTGTCAGCAACAGCTGCAATGTACATATAAGCAAAAGTCCAAAGACATTATCTCCTAGAAAGAGTCTGAGCCCAGGGGCCAGGGTAGCTTAGTGATAGAGTGCGTGCTTAGGGAACCGACCCCACAATATGGAGACTAATGGTGACGCATGAAACGGACCTGTCGCTCTGAGCCCTGATCATTTCACCAGGTGTATGTGAAGCAGCTCAACAGCGCCATTTGGTCAAAGTTTGTCAGTCCATCAGTGTTCCTGGTTACATGAGAGGCTGGGATGAGGCAGATGTTTGATACCCTGTTTGACTCTGCATGACACCGTCATGTGCAGTTGGTACTCCCTCTTCAGTCTGGGACAGACTGTGATTAACACAACATTTATTGCACATTCCTCCCTTAAAGAGGAGAAGTCATCTGGATTCAGGATCTTACTGGAGTTTGCATATCACTGTCCTGTATGAGCAACGTGGAGACTTCTGCTCTGCATGTGGAGCATGTGTGCAAAACCAGTCACCAAGGATGGATTAAAATCAATGTTTCTGCTAACAGTCTGCACATCCAATCAGTGCTCGTCTGGTCTTTCAAAGATAAAACTGCCTCACCTCAAATCATTTGGATGTAGACGTCAACCTTCATTGGGAAGGACTGGTGGCCTGTCCAGGGACTTTTCCACCTTCTGGCCAATGAGCACTGGGATAGGCTCCAGCAGATCCACAACCTGACTTTGGATGAACAGTGAACAATGACCTGACACATAACACATGATACATCAGCATTCTGCTGTCAAACAAGCCGTTCCACATTGTCTACATGTACCAGAATGCTTGGCAGAAAGTTTCTCATTGGTGGAGGTTAGAAAATGAACGTCTCGACTAGTCAACTCTGTCGTCCTTCTGTCATCCACTGACAGCGATGGATGACAGAAGGAAGCCAGTTAGCTAAAATGGGCTATGGTGATACACATGCCATTGGTAGGTATTGTGTATGCTCAAGAGATGCCACCATTGTAATTAACACTAAAAACGTTGAAAATCAGCTCATTGTCCTTTTAATGCCTGAAGCCGTGGTTGATGAATAGAAATAAGACTGAAAGTCAGTTAATCCGTTTAAATCAGAGCAAACTATGTCCGTAGGCAGATGGACCAGACTATTGTCCTTCGGGGTTAGCTATGACATATGCAGATCATGCCAGTGTTTGTTTTCTGCCACGCAGCATATAACTTGAGCCTGGTGTGACCGATGGCCCAACATTACACCCTTTGCAGTGTGACGACTACACATGCATACATCGTGATGTTGATGCTGGAACGATGCATCGTTTGGCACTAGTGTGTGTGTGTTTGTGGACGTGGGTCCAGCCATGGCTGTGGGACCGCTTCACGTGTCTATGTTTAGACAGAGACAGATAGACATCCATGACCCTAACACCCGGAGCCCACTGCCCAGAGAGCAGGCCAGATATTTCACACCTACAGGTAGTGTTTAATTCCCGCCACATGACCCCGTGGACATACGCCCCAAATGCCCCACTGTACCCCTCTCCCTCCCACACACCCTACCCATTATCTGCTGGGGTGCAAGTGTGGAGGAGCTGGATATACTCTCATCCTGATTAATAGTGGCTCTCAGCAGCAGATGTGAGGAAGGCAGCAGTAGAGGCTGTACACTGACACCCCCACCCCCCATTGGAGAGGAGAAAGCCATGTGGATAATGGAACGAAAGATGGAAGAAAACACCCTCCTCAATGGAGGACAGTCCCCACTGCCCCAGTCCTCTTTGTCCTAAAGATAGCTGAACAGACATAGGATTCACCGGCAGGACAGGATATATAAAGTGGCTGAGGCCTAGCAGAGCCTTGCCCCTGAACAGCTTGCCTCTCTGTCCATGTTTCTGTCTTTTGAATTGCCTCACCATCCGTCCATCACTTTTCCTCCTGAGGCCATGCAGCCCGCCAGCTCTCAGTTGGTCATGTGCTGTTTCCATAGTACTTTACTCTTATTAGATGTGAAGCAACTCATAAGTCGTTTGCACCAGTTTAGTGCTAGTTTGTTGTAGATTCTCTCATCAATCCCACAGGGGTACATTTGCAATTCTCTGCATTTAACCCATCCTGTTGTATAGGAGCAGTGTGGTGCCACCACGTGGTGCCCAGGGAGCAGTTAGGGGTTCAGTGTCCTCACCCAGTCCGTCTTTACCAAGTCAGACTTTACACCACCCCAAGTGAAAACATATTACACAAGTCCCACCTGTTGTTACCAAGACAGCTAGCCACAAACATGATTCACAGTAGCTAACTTTAGCTGGAACCACTGCTAGTGCTGCTGTCCAATCAGGATCTAGACGGTACGTAACATTTGGACCGCCAGTGGAAATGTGTACTCCATACTATGCCTTCCTCTTACAAATTCAACCATAGGACCCTGTGTTGTTTTGATCACAACAGAGTTGTTCCTATATGCTGGTATTGATGAGAACTCTGATATTTAAAGAATAGAATATCAATATGTTCATGATATCCAGCCATCCATTCATTGTCAACCGCTTAGCCAAGTGATCTAATATTGTGCAAATAATCCAGACCCTCTTAAACTATTTACATTTCTTTCTCTTCTCACTTTCTCTCCCACCACCACACTCACATACCCCTGATGTGACACCGTGACTAGCTAGCTAGCTAGCTAGCTAGCTACTACCACAGATAATGTGGAAATGGAAAGAGGAGTAAATGATGCCGGGCCATGGTCAGTGGAGGTTAAATCCCAGTAAATCAGAGTGCCTGCATGTGGTCTCACAAACCAACAAGTGATTTGGTTTCAGTTGACGTTGTGTTGAATGGCAGATGTTAGGCACTATGCAGATCTTTTGTCAGTTCATCGAGTTCCCCTCTGATAGTCCATTTAGTGTAAGCGTTCCTGTTGCATGCTTTTGTGCAGTTGTGGTGACAGACTGTCGCACGCTGTGGTGTCATTCATCTGGTGAAAAAGAGACAAAACACATGATGAACGCTGTTAAAGATGGAGTTAATCTATCAGTATTGCGACGATTTCTTTTGGCCACGATAATCGCGTTGTGAAAAGTTGATGTCATGGCAGCCCTGGTGCACAACAAAGACACACAACAGGACAACAGTTGTGCCTCACATCCATGAAACAATGTGGCCTTGTGTATGCTCCAGTCTTTATGGTTGCACCACCATGATGATGGAGGGTGATTGCATGTGCAGCCTTTCGGCTGATTGATGACCAGACCTTGGCTTCTGTTGTAAGTGATTCTCAGACAGCATCAGACAGACGGAGCACCGCTGGTGCAGTATTTTCCCGTCCTTCCTCTATAGCTGAGCTGTCAGCCGGCCCAGGTAAGCAGACCGCTCTGTTGGACACGGGGGCGGGCTGAGGCCAAGCTGAACACAGATCTCAGGCAGCCCCCTCCCCCCACAGACAAGCCTGCATATGTGTACGTTAAGGTACAAAGTCCTGCCGGAGCTTCAGAAGACTGATGCTGAGCGAGGCTGACGAGCAGCAGCTCGTGGATCGGGAAGGGTTACTGAATTATTACTGATGGTTTCAGGGGTAAATGTCTGACCACACGACTGGGGAATATTAATCATTTATTTGATTGTCCGCATGTGCTGATTAATCAATTTGAGTAGGATCTGCAGGATTAACTACCCCATTATCCCCTCGCAAGAGCAGATAAGAGATAAGGCTTTAAAATATCATGTTCCATTCATCATTTATTTTTAGGTCCCACTGATGAGGATGAAGGAAACACTGAGGTGGGATTGTGAAAGAAAGCAGCGTGGGGTGCAGTGTTCGAAGGGAGGGAGGAGAGGGAACAGAGAGGGGATGGAGAGAGAGGAGGGAAGAAAGCTGAAGGTTACAGTTTGCAGTGTGAGGAAAGCAAAGGGAGAAAAAACAGAATAAAACAAATCCTGCACCACATGAGGA
>OMLC01001658.1:6572-26220 GCA_900302585.1 Regalecus glesne
GAAACCATTCAACTGGCCCTCTTGACCAAACAGATGGGATAATCCACATACATGGAAACAGCTCTGCTAGATGGGTTCTGGGTTACTACATCAATATACTTAATACCACTGTTAGTCAGAATTATGTTGCATAAAATAATTGTGATTAAAGATATAGAAAATGAACTTGGAATTCACTTCCTTACAATATCTTACCCAGACCCCTTCCACAAGATTCCTTGCAAAAAACGTCACACTGAAGCGTAAATACTTCGTACTTAACGTAGGCTACCTACAAAGACACACATTTTAGAACAGATATGTAGGCACTCACCCACCTGGCCTGAATCAATTCAACCCTCCAACAAAACATCACAATTAAAATGATTAATTTTGTCTTAAGGGGCAGCATGGCTAGTGGGTAGAGCGGTCATCTGGCGATCGGAAGGTTGCAGGTTCAAACCCCGCACCTGTAGAGAAGCATGTTGAGGTGTCCTGGAGCAAGACACTGTTCCCCTAACTGCTCTCCCCTGTGATAGATTGGTGACCTATACAGGGTGTACCCCACCTTTCACCCAATGAGGACAATCTTCTGATTGGCAGATGACTTGCTCTACTGAGTTAGCTGCGCCGTAAGAGGTCACTTAGAAGTTGTACATACAGCAAGAATTATGTTTGGTAACTCTCAGAAACCACCAGCAATAGAAAAATGAGATAAAAGCGAGATCAGTAAGAGAGACAAGGAAATTGAACACGATAAATAAACAAGAGATAAGATCAGGTAAGATATTCCTTTATTAGTCCCACATGGGGAAATTGGCAGTGTCACAGCTCCAAAGTAGAAAGCAAAACAGGCTTAAAGGAACACACAAAAAACAGACTCAGCAGTTAAATTCCCACAATTGCACAGTGGAATGAGAATATGCCTTATTTAAAATATCGGTATTACATGCTCAAATGTAATTTCCCCTGAGTGAAGTATTGCACAGTATGAATTGAAAGTCAGTGCACATTATAGTCCAGTGGTTGTTGGTTTTGGTGTGTATGTGGTCTATTGGGAGACCAGCCTTGTTAAGTCTGACAGCCACAAGAAGGAAGAACCGGTGATAAAGCTCCTTCATACACTTCAGGTGGACCATTCAGTCACTGAAGGAGCTGTCCAGTGCAGGGAGTGAGTCCTGCATGGGGTCAGATTCATTGTCCATCATGGATGACTGCTTAACCATCATGCTCCTTTCTCCCACCACATCCACTGTGTCAAAGGGGTGTTGGGTCGGGAGGTTGAGGTGATGGAGCTTACAGCTCTGGAGAAGAAGCTGTTCTTCAATCTGTTAGTTTAGGCTTTAATAGCTCTTCTATCCATTTGTCCACATTCTACATATGATGAGACTTAGCCTTGTGCCTTGATCTGGCATGTTTGCAATTTGGATATTCATTAATTAGCACTGTCACTAAGAAGCATATTATCATTATCATTATTACATATGTTTAATTCTATTAAAATTCTGTTATCCTCATAGTGTTTCATGCTGTTAATTGTATCTTGTTCTATGAACACATCATATATTGCATGTTTCTCCATCCTGGGGGAGAGATACCTCCTCTGCAGCTCTCTGAGGTTTCTTCCTGTTTTTTTCCTTATCTGACGGGAAGATCTAAAGACAGGATGTTGTGTTAACGTAAAGTCCACCGATGCAAATAGTTAATTTGTGATAATGGGCGATGCAAATACAACTAACTTGACTTTATAGCTCAGACTGTGGCCTTGGGTGGGTTGTGCCCCTACTTATGTTGCTAACCTTCTTGTGCAGATGGCTTGAATACGCTATATCCAGTTTGCGAGCTGATTTCTCACCATCTTCTGTTTTGTTTTTAATCACCTGGACAAAGTCCTTCTGTTTTTTGGCAGAGCAGCTGGCATACCACGACCGTGTGGCACGACAAGGAGCCGAGAGGGAGGTTTGGCTTGTTTGTACTTCCTTAGGAAGAAATTCCTCTGGTGCGCTTTCTTCACCACTAGGCAGGTGTTAAGGGATCATGGGAGTTTTTGTTTTTGTTGTATGGATCCCCAGGAATTTGATGCTGTTGACTCTCTCCACCTTGTTATCTATGTGGATAGGAGTGTGTGTGGTCTTCCTGGATCTCCCACAATAATGATACAACATGATACAGCCTGGACTCCTGGGGTACAAGCTGTAGCATATAAAGGTGGATCATCACCTCACATTATGGATTATAGACTACCTCACCAACTGGTGAGGTAGCGAGACAAGCATTTCGGATGCACGGAACTGCGCATCCGAAATGGTTGTCTGCAATGTGGGGGCCCAGTGAACGGACACGGAGATGGGGACATCTTAAAAGTACCTTGGTGTTGATCTGAACAATAAACTGGACAGCACCTTATAAGAAGGGCCAGAGCAGACTGTATCTGCTGAGGATACTGAGGTCTTTTGGAGTTCAGGGACACTCCTGAAGACCTTTTATGACACTGGCGGCATCAGCCATCTTTTATGGAGTGGTCTGCTTGGGGCAGCAGCATCTCAGCTGTGGCTAGGAAGAGACTCAAACTGATTAAGAGAGCTAGCTCAAGGCACCTATGTTCAGTGCATCTTTGCATCATGCAGTCGGGTGTTCGAATGGCTGCACCGTTTCCAACCACGGCCGGAGGTCCATAGTTAGTGGGGTATAATTAGCTAAGCCTCACATGGGTATATAGGGGTTAGGTTGGATAAAGGATTCTAGGTTCGCTAGTTGTCCGGGCACTTGTGGTTAAGCTTCGTTCTCCTCCAATGGCCAAGCCCTGTGCTTTCCCCGTGAGACCGCGATGTGTAAAACAGCGAGGGCTAGTGGTCATGTGACTTAGAGGACTCACATGCTACCACTTCCTCCTTCCTGTTGACGCTCTAGAGGGTATCAAAGAGACTGACCCAGCAGTAGGCAATTCAGGGAATTCCGGTGGGAAAAAAAGGGGATAAAGTTTGATTATTAAAAAAAAGAGAGAGCTAGCTTTGTTCTGGGATACTCCCTCAACAAAGTGGAGGTAGTGGGAGAAAGGAGGATGATGGCTAAGCTGCCATCCATGATGGACAATGACTCCCACTCAATGCCAGACTCCCTCATGAATGTAGATCCCGCGATAGCCTTCCGTGAGAGCCATCATTCACCAGCAGCCACTGTGCAGCAAATGCTTAAAAATTCCCAGTGTGATGATGGTTCCCTGTGTTCCCAGAGGGAAATAGATGCAACAGACGGAGACGTGTTGTGCTTTACAGAGCTACGCTGGCTGAGCAGGAGCAGTGTCCTGAAGAAGTTTCTTGACTTGAGTGAGGTGATCAGAGAATTCATGAAAGAAGGCTGGCTACATGTTCCCGAGCTTGATGATCCCACACAGCTTGTGGATTTAGCATTCTTAGTTGACATCACACAGACACTAAACATTCTTGATTTAAAACAGCAGGGTCCACACCAACTTGTCACTGTAGCATTTGGTAGTGTGAAAGTCTTCTCTGTCAAACTAAGATGATGGGAAACACAGCTCACAGATAAAAAGCTTGTCTACTTCCAAACATGCCGGTCAATTATTGATGATGGTACCAGAGTCAATACCGAGGAGTATGTGACTGCCATTGGAAAATCTTCAGCAGGAGTCTGAAGATTTCTCTGATTTTAAGACTCGCAGCACTACTTTCCAGATATCTTCAGACCCCTTCTCCTCTGATATGGCCGGTGTGCCAAGCACATTTCAAATGGAGCTCATAGACTTGCAGTCCAACACTGAGCTCAAGGCAAAGTTCAGAGGCACAAGGAAAGCAGGAGATTCTTTGGCAGTTTCTCAGGGAGCTTCCCAAAACATTACTACAGTTGTCCAAACTGTTCAGGCAAGTCATGTGTATTTTTCAGCAGCACTTACATGTGTGAGAAACTGTTCTCTACTATGAACTTAAATAAACCAAAGCATAGGTCCAGAGTGACCAATGAACCTCTCCGGGCTGTCCTCAAGGTGCCCACTGCCCACTTTCTGGCAAGAAGTTGGCTAAATATATAGGCCAAGGCCAGGCTACACTATGTACATGGTTCTCTATTCATATGAAAACTGAAAAATGTGAAATAATGGTAAGTGGAATCATTTTTATGTTCCACTTTTCTAGTCTAGTGTGCCTCATATTTATCAACCATGTGGGATTAATACCTGATTCTGTTTTCGTGATGTCTCACGGCAGGATCAAACCTGCTACACCTGACTTGGAGGCACCCACTCCACTGCTGAGCTACTGTGACCCCATATGATAAACAATGTGAAGCTTACATAGTCGAACAGGTTTTTCTTTATCCTTATTGCACTCGCCGTCCTCCATAAGACCACCAGTCAGGTGGCCCACAGGTAATTTGAGGTTGAGACCCCTGCTGTAGGCAGACGCAAAGGGATCTAAAACATTAGAGACCCGTTTTTATGTACCACGATTAGTCCCCATGTTTTTGGGGTGGACACAGACTTCTGGAGCTTGGGGATTAAGGTGTGATACCCTACCTTACGCCCTGTGGCGGTTTGGAACCCATTGTTTCTGGCTCATCAATTCCCGAAATGAGGACGCTGACCACTGAGCCACCGCAGCCCCCAAAGGCTTTTTAAAAATTGCAGTGAGAAATTTATTCATTTCCCCAAATCTTCTCTGAAATATAATCCGAATCATTTTAAACCCATTTAAATCTAGGCCTCAGCTGTGGCTTTGCTGACATTGACTGGTTATTGACCTATTTTATGCTTCAGTTCAGTCACAAGGACCTTTTCACTCATTATTATTGGTATCCATTTACATTTTTGTGTATTATAAAGCTGCTACAGTAACTTTTTTACTCCTTATTTATCAGCCTCAATTTAATTTTGATGCACTATGACCAAAAGAGCGAGGGCTATCAGCCATGGGATTAGCTGTGGCTAATGATTTGTCTCCTTGTAAGATTTCTTGTGAAATCTTAATTTTTTCTTTCTTACTGCACACAGATTACACCACAATCAGTCACTTTAACTCACTGCTGTATGTTTCACAATCACTCGCTTGTTCAAGACTACATCATCTCTCACTTTGCTTCAAAACAAATGCAAAAAGCTACCAGATGGTGAATGTAAATGTAGAAGAGTTGTTGACAGGAATGTAGAAAAGAGGAAATGCTTTTGTAATATAAAGGGGTTATTCCACAAAACACTATTGTTTTTGTCGACAGGGGCATACAAAGTATAAAATAATCCCCCTCCCCGATTCTTTGAATCGGCTTTAATGAAGAACATGTTGGCTGCATACGTCAGCCATTCAAGCTATTTTACTTCTTATTCTTTCTCTGCCAATGCATTATCTTTTTTTAATACCATCTGTTACAGTTAGACTCGTTTTTTTGCATTGTGCCTGCAATTGTAGAAACAAAGAAAATTATTCAGGAAGTTAACAGGTCTTTCCCACATGACAACAACGGGAAATATCCCATGGTCATTTTCTTGTTCTGTTTTCCGACACAGCTCCTCGCGGTGTTCCGTTTTCTGTGTCTGCAAGTGGGTTATGCTGCTCTGCATATGAGGCACCGGTGGGTTATTGCGGTAAGAGTACACTGAAGACAGATGGACACAAAAGCTGGATCACTACCCCTTTGAGAAGTAGACTGTAATTTTAGTCTTGTGATACACCTCTTACTCCCTCTACAGATCACCACACTAGTCAGCAGTGTGTTCCTTGTCATCAAGGTCATCCTCTCCAATGTGAGTGTACCCCTCTTTTTTCCACTGTGTTGTTCAGAGGGCTATTCTTAACCTTTTTTTCATTTCTTCATTTGTCCCATAACTGATTCCTGCAATTTATGGAGTACCTCATAGAAACTGTAATGATAAGATAGTTCAAGGTAGTTATCATTTCAACTGCATTTGAACTTATTTAGTAGCATCGGTCTTGGAATAATTTCAATGACATTTATATAATTCTCCAAACGCTGCGTCTTCAAAAAGGGCATAGCAAACCTGCACGAAATGACGCTGCTGTCCCATATTTGTTGGCCAAAAGCATTTCCAAAAAAAGAAGCGATTCCTATTAAAGATGAACTTCCTGTTTTAAGTAGTGCTTCATACTCCCCATTGACAATACATTACTACTTCATGTTTGTTGGCAGAAACTACCTAGTTCCACTGCCGTTATTTAGCTGAACCTTGTAAATCTACTGAGTGAATGTCTTGATGCATGCTCAATAATCCAGGTAAGGAAATCACAAAAAAACCTTGAATTAGTTCATTTGAATAGAACAGTTTATTGAAGGAAAAAAAACTTTTCATCAATCATAGAGGTGACCTCTTCAGTCTGAGCTGACTTCAGGTATCTCCACCCTTATAAACAATAGTCAAGTCAATTTTATTTGTATATCCCATTATCATACATTACTAATTTGCCTCAAATTTATGTCAACGCAGCATGTTGTCCTTAGACCCTTGCATCGGATAAGATACGATATTCCTTCATTTGTCCCACAGGGGGACATTTGCGAATAAGGAATAATGCCCATAAGCCTTTAACAGAGGGGGGGGGTAGCCAGAAACTTCAGGGAGAGCAAGGAAGTATCTCTTTGGCAAGATGGACAGTCATGCAATGGATGTTATGTATATAGGATAAAACACAATTTACAGCATACAACATTGAGAGAATAATGGTATTATTTTTTTTGTGATCAACATTTTTATTGTTTTTCAAGGGGGTGCTTACAGACATATAGAAATGCAAAGTGAATTGAGAAAGGTAATAATGTAAAGAAAAAAGTTTTTTAGGTTGCTTAGACAGTACATAAAGCAACAGACATAGTTCAGCAGGTACAGTAAATCACATACAAGATTGCCGAGTTGTTTTTGTCCCTATCCTATGAGATCATCTTGGATGAGAGAGTGCCAAGCTTGTACAGCCACTGGTCATGCTTTATTTAGCTGCACAGTTGTATGTTCCAGGTTGACCATGTTAACCAGGCTCTTATCCAGAATGATTATCATGCACATATCCGGGCTAAACCAGTTTTTCAAAATAGTTTTCTTTGCAGAGGTAAACCCTGCAAATACTATTTTTAACTGAATTTGCTTTAGCTGGATATCAGAATTATCACTTAAGGAGACAAAAATCAGGATTAGGAACATAAAAAAATATTAAGTATGTATTCTAAAGCTGAGTCTACATGACTCCAACACTGAGAAATAACTGGACATTCCAAACATGTGTAAGAATGTTCCTGGTGTAGTGGTGTTTCATATGTGACAGTTGTTATATACTTGCAAGTTTCATGAGGGATCTTTTATGGGGTGTGATGTAAGCTGTATGTAGGATTTTGAAATAGTTGAAATAGGTTGACATTTCAGGTCTGCAAATGAAATATTTGTTTGACAAGTCTTGTTTGAGAGGAATTTCCAGGTGATAGAATAATCAATGTTTTGTCGCAAAAGACCAAATGTAACCGCTTATGATGTCACATTCTTTAAATTATTGTTTTTAAAACGCCACATGTGTATTGAACCTAGCTCTAAATGGACCCTCTGTTAGTGTTACAGGGGGTCCATTTTAAAGCTAGATTCAATGCTTAGATGTGCAGTTTTAGATTGACATTTTAGGTTTGCAAATAATTAAACTTAACTGACAAAACATAAATTTACACATTCAACCAAATAGTGAAATGTATAACCTATGTTGGCAACTGATGAGTGCATGAACCAATAAATGGCCTTTTTTTTGATGCATGCTCAATAATCCAGGTAGGGAAATCACAAAAAGAGGTGAATCTGTTCAACTTCGTCACTCACCAGGTGACTTGTTCAGTCTGAAGAAGTCACCTGGTGAGTGACGAAACGTTTCCCAATAAACTTCTGATCCAGTTGAACAGATCCACCTCTTTTCATTAAATGGCCTTGTTCTGCCCACAATTGTAAAGAAATCAAAAAAGAAATTTCTCGAATTAATGGATTATTTCACTTTTCATTTGTTGAGTGCTTTACCCTCCATCAATGGTTTTATATGAAATGCTTTAAATCTTTTGCAGCACAAGCCTTTTTACTGCTTCTTGCATCAGCTGCCAGTCTCCTCAATTGGTGGTTGCATTGAAGTCGGAACTTTGGTTTCCTATGCAAACACACACAACTATTACTCAGATAAACACTGAAGTTTTGGGGTGATGTGGTTTAATCCTTTATCCAGCTGCTGTCCCAGAATGCGTTTGTCTATGTGCTGCCCATCACGTCATTTGTGGTGGCCTGGCTGGAGACCTGGTTCCTTGACTTCAAGGTGCTCTCACAGGAGGCCGAAGATGAGCGAGGTGAGCAAATGCCTCTGTTAAGGTAAGAAGTTAGTCAACAAATATTTCCATCTTGTTTAGACTATCATCTCTTCCTTAGCCTTTCTGGCAGCTGTGAATGCAGCATGTGAGCGTGCACCCATGCTCTACCCCAGCGGTGTGTCAGATGGACAGTTCTACTCCCCCCCGGAATCTTTGGCAGGTAACCGGTGATAAAGAGATAGCTATTAATCCAAAATTTACATGTGGAACATTTTATAGACACAAATGAAATTTAATGTTTTTTAGGCAACCAGTAAAGACATATAAAAATATAGAGGAAATATTTATAGAAGATAAAAGTAGATAAAACATTTTAAACTGCCACTTTTTGTTGCTACACAATCCAAGTGTTTTGTAGTTTAAGTGCCAGTAAGTGTGCCTCTCCTATCTTTTGGCTGTATCCTTAAACCACCATGTGCTTATAGGCTCAGAAGAGGATCCTGATGAGGAGGGTCTTGGCCGCAGAGCAGTCACTGTACAGGTTTTGTTTTCCTACCAAATCATAAATACTCCTCTGTGATAGCGATCATCTGTCTTAAGCCAATACTGACACACCCTTTCTCTTTTCCTACTCTTCAATACTCTGGCTCTCCCTAGGAGAAGGAATATGTGAGACAGGGTCGTGAGGCAATGTCTGTGGTGGAACAGATTCTGGCCCAGGAGGACAACTGGAAGTTTGAAAAGCACAATGTGAGTCCCTAAGGGTTTATTTTGATGGTTTTGTGAGATAATTCATGGTTAGTGTCAGTTGAGTCGAAAATCATTCCAGTCAGCTGTTAGATTTTTTTCAAAATCTAAAATCAATGTTTTTTGTTTTGTTTTTGGGGAAGCACCAAAGGTCCATAGGAACTCTATTGTTGTACCTTCTATTTATACTTCTACTTCTTTCACTATAAGGGTATTTTCCTCATAGTCAAACTCTTGAAATTTGGCAGCCATGCCAAATTTAGTTGGCACTCAGAGACTAAGGTCCAAGTCTGTGACTGCCTGGCTGGGGCAAGAGTAACAAGTAGAAATGTAGCACAAAAAACAAAACAAAAAAAACAGCCATTCCATGTGACCCAAGTGATATTTTTTTTACACATTTGGAGCAGTCCATGCTGAACAGTTTGGCTCATGAAATACTGACTGAATATGTCACCTGTATGAGTGATGCAGATCTTCAATTTCAAGTTAAACTTCGTCATCATGTGTATTGAAGTACATGAAATGGGGTTTGTTTTTTTTGAGATCTTTCTTGATTTTACTCGGTGTTTCACAATTCTTTTGGTGAAAGTCTCAATTCTTGAAGGATCACACCCAAACTAGCCATGCTTTCCTCAGCCTGTTCCTTCTCAGTAGCTAGCTGGTTAGTGCTAGCATCTCTCAAGGAGGTTGTTGTTCCTTGTGTGCTGATCGGTTTTTTTAATTTTACCATGGATTGACATCTTTTGCTGACTCCCATTAGGCATATTGTATGCTCATCCTATTATTCTATTATACTAAAAATCATTTGTGGCCAAGTTCCAGGGGCTTTAGATATTTGTTGAAGGGAGCTTCTCAGTTATGCTGGCTCCTGTGTGGCCACTAAACCAGTAGTCCAAGTAAATTATACGTTCTATTTCATACAACTTGGATGTAATTTGTATCTGAATATGAATCTATCTACATTTCATATGTAGGTGTAAGTAAAGATCCTCTCTGTTAGCCACTTAGAAATCTGATTGCACTTCCCCTGTGCCTGCAAATTACTTTTAATCATTGTTTTTGGTAGAACATTTTGGTCTGATTATGCGCACACACACACCCACACTGGTTTTAACCCACTGCTTGACAAAACCCAAGTCTATTAAGGTGTGTGTGTGTGTGTGTGTGTGCGTGCGCGTGCGCGCTAGAGGGTAATAAAGAACAGAAAAAATGGCCTGTGTCAAACTGGATTATTCCTCACTGTTTAAACTACTGCCATTATGGTATGGCTATTTTCTTACCGCAGTGAAAAAGCAACTTATCCCAGTAGTTTAGTTGTTTACCATCAGTTACCCCCCCCTGAAAAAAAACAAATCAAGCATTACAGGCATTACATGACCGTTATTGTGGCCGGAATATTATTCACTAATTAAACATTAGATATACATGTATGTCCATACTAGCTGGTGCTCCTCAATCTAAGGTCATATTATTCCCCCCAACCTCTGGAGTTCTTTACTTCCAGTCCAGAATGTTGTCAAACTGTAGGCATATGTCCTCTAGCAAAGTGGAAATGTTCATCTTTATAAATACCCTGTTGGACCAAATATCAGATGATTTTTTTCCCCTGGAAATCCATCCGAAAAGTCTTCTATTCAGGGTTTGGACTTTTAAATGTCCGCATACACTCACAACAACAGATGGCGTCAAATATCTGTTAAATGAGTCTCAGCGTTATGCATGCTCAGAAATCCAGGTAGGGAAATCAGAATTAATTTATTTGCCATGTAGGTTTTAACTACATGGAATTTGACTAAGGCTTATTGTAGGTACAGAACGTTTTGGTGGGCACACACATGTCCTCACTAAAACTAATGTCATAAAATCACAGAAAGGGTTGAATCCAGTTATCTGGATACAGCGTTTATTAAAAGAAATGTTTATTATTCTATGACTTAGTTGTGCCAGGAAGGGCATCCCATGTAAAATTTAGTCCAATCTATATGTGGATTGACAAGACCATACCAGATCAGTTGAGTACACCATTGGTTGGTACCTACAGACGGTACTGATGGAAACTATAAAATCCACTGTGGTGACCCCTGAAAAACATGGTACGGGCTGAAAAAAGAATTCTATAACTTACAATTGACTTCACTGTTGGTGAATGAATTCATGTTTGTAGAACTTATGTTCAGAAGAATTAAAAATAAAGTGACTGCAAAACTGGGTCATAGTGATATGGTTATCACAAAATCCACAGTATTAGGGATACTAATAATGTTTATTTTGCTTCAGGATGTGGGAGACTCTGTGTATACTTTGGAAATTCCGTTCCATGGAAAGACCTTCATTCTTAAGGTACTGTTTCCCTTTTTTGAATTAATTTTGAATCTTTGTGTTGTAAAGATTTGAGCCAGACAATGGAGATTCAATCTCACTGCGGGGTGTTCGGGAAGGGCATCTGACCTTGATTCCTACACTCCATCTAGGTCCATCCCTACAACATTTGGACTATTTGTTACATGTAAATATGGACCTTTTTGTGTTGTAAAGACGAATATTATGTGTCAGATTTGTGATCTTAAATGGGTCCCTTTTTGCAATGTTATTGGTTTCTATCTCACATTTAGAAGAAGCTATTTGTATTTTTCCTTGCACACACATACAGTTAAATTTGTTCGTTGACATTAACCCATGGTATTATATAGGAGCAGTGAGCAGGTGCAGCACCCAGGGTAAAACTCCAGTTATTTTTCCCATTTCCTTGGTCAGGGGCAAAGGCAGGGGTATTAACCTTAACATGCATGTCTTTTGAAACCAAAGAACGCAGAGGAAACCCACACAGGTATGGGGGGTCCAATCCCAGGTCTTTAGAAAAAAAAATCCCATTTCCCACCCCAATTCCCAGAGTTGCCCACAGCTGCGTTGCTTTGATACCCCTCTAGAACTTCGACAGGAAGGAGGAAGTGGTAGCATGTGTCTCCTCCAAGTCACATGACCACTAGCCCTCACTAGTCCACACATCATGGTCTGGTGGGGAAAGCACAGTGCTTGGCCGTCAGAGGAGAATGAAGCAGAGTACTTTCCCTTCACTTAACTGAGAGGCCTGGACGACCCAGAGGGGGTCACTAGTGAACCTAGAATACTTTATCCAACTTAACCCCTATAGCCATGTGAGGCTTAGCCAATTATCTCCCACTAACTATGGACCACCGTCCGGGGTTGGAAACGGTGCTGCCAGGATTCGAACACCCAACTGCATGATGCAGAGATGTACTGAACATAAATGCCACTGGAGGCCCTGTTGATGAGATATTTTGTAGAAAGTTGGCATGTATTGGGTCTAGTTGTCAATACCATCATTATGCAGTAAATGCATAGTGTGTATCACCCCTTTCTAAGTATTCACTCCTTCTACATGAGAAACATAAAATGGGCCAGGGGCCAGGTGTACTCGGTTTTCTTTCACAATCATGTTAAATAAGTTGCTGACAGGCATGGCCCCAAGTCCATGAATATAGGGATGGAATCAGTGCTTTACCTGTGCCCTCATCCATAGGGTTAATGGTTGTGTCAGGAAGGATATCTGACATAACATTTTGCCAAATCGTGTGGACTGACAATTGATCGAGGTCCAGGTTATCAATGATCCCTATTGGTTCTGTGCTCTCACAAGGTACTGATGGAAGTTCTTGAAGCCTCTGTGGCAACCCCTGAGAAATAGGCAAGGAGCTGAAAAAATAATCATATAAAATACGTTAACGATACCCACTCCCTATGTTGATTTTGAATTCATTTGTTTCAAGTGTATAATTGCACCAACTTTGTGAGATCACAAAACGGGAACATTAGATTCAATCTGTTCTCTGGTTACTGTGTTAGCTGCTTACAATTCACGAGTAATTTAGCCATTTTTGAGTTGATGATGGAGCTCCAACCTTACTCCAAAAATGTGGAAGCAACTAATTTTTCAGGTTTTGTCTCATGTATCAGAATGTTTTTGTTGGCTGAGATTTCTGTGTACTGTGTCCTCAAATTGTTGGTGACGTCTTGGGGTTTCTGAATTTTATATTTGTCTATGCACAGGCCTTTCTGCACAGTCCTGCTGAGCTAGTCTATCAGGAAGTCATTTTGCAGCCAGAGAAGATGGTCCAGTGGAACAAAACCGTGTCTGCTTGCCAGGTTACAATGCTAATGATTACTCATCCTATTTTATTTTATTTTTCTCAACATGCCCAGAGTTTAGGTAGACATTTCATTAACCCCCCCCCCAAAAAAAACAACAACAACAACCTCCTTTTGTCTACCCTACAGATCCTACAGAGGATTGACGACAACACTTTGATATCCTATGATGTCTCTTCTGGGGCAGCAGGAGGAGTTGTGTCTGCCAGGTATAACAGTATTGACAATAAAAACCCTTTGTAGTTTATATAGCTTCTCTAGCAGTTTGATTTGTTATCCAGCATGCGTTCTCTGAATCTTCATTATCTGACTCTCTCCCAACTCTCAGGGACTTTGTTAACGTGCGGCGGGTGGAGCGTAAGCGAGACCGCTACCTCTCTGCAGGCATGGCCACAGAACATGATGCCAAGCCTCCACACAGTCGCTATGTCAGGTCAGGTCCCATCTCCAGTTGAGCAGTTTTACTTGTTTGATGCCTTTAATCAATCTTAACACATTCTCTTTCTGGCTTCAGGGGAGAAAATGGACCAGGTGGTTTTGTGGTACTCAAATCCAGTAGTAACCCATCTGTGTGTACCTTCATCTGGGTGCTCAACACAGACCTAAAGGTGAGAACAAGCAGAGAGGTCCAGCCTACTTCAGCCCCTTTTTAAATTTAGCTGCGCAAAACAATCATTTAAATGAATGTAGCCATAGTCCAGCCATATACAGACATTACTCACTTAACGACGAAATGTGTTCTATGACTAGTTTGGTAAGCGAATCGGTCGCTATACGAACAGTCACCTCTGATATTTCAAGCATTATGTACTACTTTGACCATGACGTTACCCTGTGTATGCAGCAAAACAGGTGGTGGGGAACGCAATGAAAAAACAAACTGAAGTATGGAAACCAACAGGACACACGTGCAGTTATCCCAGTTGTTGTGTTTCAAGCCTTGTCGTGTATCATTTTCTTTTACACCACAGTCGGTGCTTGTTATTTGACCACGTTCACAAAACTTGCATACGGTTTGTTTGTTTTTGTTTTTTTCTTTTTTCCCCCCCACCCGAATTCCCCGAGTGGCCTACTGATGGGTCAGTTGCTTTGATACCCCTCTAGAACGTTGACGGGAAAGAGGAAGCCGTAGCATGAGTCCTCCAGGTCATGTGACGACTAGCCCTTGCTATTTCACACATCGTGGTCTCGCGGGAGAAGCACAGTGCTTGGCCATCAGAGGAAAATGAAGCAGAGTACTTTCTGTTCATTTAACCGCAAGCCCCCGGACGACCCAGAGGGGGACACTAGCGAACCCAGAATATTTTATTATGTCCGACTAACTATGGACCTCTGGCTGTGGTTGGAAACGGTGCAGCCGGGATTGTGAACACCCAACTGCATGACACAGTGATGCACTGAACATAGGCCCCACTGGAGGTCCCTCGCTTTGACTACCTCTCAGCTCATCATGAGCCTGAAAGTAATGGTGGTGTCGCAGAGCGGCTAATAATGTTGTAAGGGTGTTGGTGATCCACGTATCTTTTCATCCGTTGTGTCTTTTTGGCTGATTCTAGCAGTGCTGGTAGTGGCTTTCTGTCAACCATCTTTTGATATTCTTTTAATGTCACCTTTGCACCATTTATAATATTACAATGTCATTTAGCCGACAATTTTATCAAAATAAATATAAAAAACATTTTCTTATGTTTTTAGTATATTGTTAAATGTTTATACAGTAGATACTTGATGCTGAGATGCCGCACTGCCATTTCCACTACCAAAGTTCTCATACAGCGTACAATTGCGACTGGTCGAAGCGCTGGTTGTAAGTCCATGCGGTTATCAAACAGGTAGGTCGTCAAGTGAGGAGTATCTGTATTAGATTTGATCCTAGTTTAGTGTCTTTCCTCAAGTTATGTAAGACTTGATGCCTTAAACGCCGACCTTCTGTATTTGTTTTGGTCCCTCAGGGTCGACTACCCCGATACCTCATCCACCAGAGTCTGTCTGCCACCATGTTTGAATTCATGTCCCATCTACGCCAGCGCATTATTGAACTGCAGTCCTCCTTCCGCTAATGGACACACATCCAGGGCTATCGTGTGCAGGGGAGATGCCTGCTAGCTTCAGTGCCATAACAAATCAGGAGGTGTCCCTTCATATTTTATGAACCCCCCCCCCAAAGTGTGGATAGCATTGTCCTTGTGAGGGACATGAGCTGGAGGGATATGGTATTTGAGAGACTTGGGACTGCCTGTTCACGAACGGTCATCTGAGGGGAGGAAAAGGAGTGTGGTTATCAGAGAAGTTGTACCTTGTTATTCTTGGACATCCATTTTTCTTTTTATTCATGATCACATATGTTTTTATATGAGTTTATAAAGAGCTGTATAGCCTATGTTGTTTTGCTGAGAATGCTTTTTTCACAACCTACTGAGGTCTCTGGAAGCAAAATTGACTCTATTGACAAAGGAGAACTTATGGAAACTCATTCTCAATGTGGAAGCTTTTCTGTCTAAAGAATATCCTTAACTGAAGGTGTGCTGCAAAAGCAGTCTAATTTCACTGAGCCTTATCCTGCTGTGATTTGTCCTTGCCATTTATTGGCTGTCTTTTTTTAAAGTTTTGTTTATATATTTCACCGTCTTAGCTGTGGCCCTCTGGTGCAAATTCTGAAACATCAATGCTGTCAGCAACATGCTTAAACGAGCTTCTAAATGCTTCTGCCAATTGGGGAATCTGACTTGCACAATACCCTTATCACCACTAGAGGGAGACACCACTGATTGACCCAAATGTGAACAGTGAGAGATGAGAACCTCTGGGTGTACTGTTTCCTGTCTCGAATGGCTGTTTGGTAGTGCAGAGTACACTTGCGTGATGAACCAGTTTCACAGATTGTGTGAAAGAAACGGACTACCAATTTGACATCACATTACAGAGAGCAGTCTTAAATTAGGGGCGGCATAGCTCAGTGGGTAGAGCGGTCGTCTGGCAATCGGAAAGGTTACAGGATCGATCACCAGTCCTGCATACAGCATGTCGAGGTGTCCTTGAGCAAGACAATGAACCCCAAACTGCTCCCCGAGCGCCATATGTTGGCAGCTCACTGCTCCTATACAATAGGTTGGGTCAAAAATGCAGAGAAATCCAAATTTCCCCTTGCGGGACTGATAAGGGAATCATCATTATCATTATTATTATTATTATGGAGATAGTAATTTTGCCCATTCATCTGGAACTCAAGCTCAAGCAAACCCTTTTGTGCCAACAACCTCGAGTGGCCTTCAGGCAAAAGAGAAATATATGTGGCTGCTCAGTTTTTGGTTGTTTTTTTTTTACACTGAAGTGTTTACCACTAGGCCGTTGTGAGCTGGTGTTCTTCACAGACTTTAAAACGTGGAGTTTTTTCCATCAGGTCTAATATTAAGGAGCATCAGAAAATGTATGTACACTTAGTGAAGCAGAGTTCACTTAGCATGCATATTTTTTATTCAAGTTCTGATATCTTCGAGTCATTGTTGTATACCTCCCAGCTCAGAATTTGCCTATCAATGTCTACACAATGCTGATAAAAGGCTGGCTGGGGGAAACGACAGGGATTTTTAAAAATTCTATATTTGTGCCTTTAAAACAAGGCAGTCATTAGACTTTGTTGAGTAGTTTACTCTAAAAAAGACCATATTTATTAGACCCAAGCAGACAAAACACACCATTCTTACATCATGCTGGCCAAGCTTGACGAAATATCAGCTTTGCAGTCATTGCTTTTTGGAAGAAATCTGAATGTATCGTCATAGCTGATACTTGGTCAGAGGCTTATAAGAAGCAAGTTATCATTAAACTTTTTTACCTGTTTTACTGTACAGAGTGACACGTATCATTCAATATATGGACACTGGGTGCCTTAAATTGCAGAAACCAAGCCATCACCCTTTTATTTTGCTCCTAGCTTATTTAAAGCTGAAAATGCCCTGTAACTGATAAGTGAAGCCTGCCTGAGTTTTTCTTTTTACTGATCCAATAATATTTGAATTTGTGTATTATAACTACAGATCATCCACGAAGTACTTCAATTTAAAGCCATGACATGAATACTGACCAACGCAACTGTTGTATGTTTTTTATGGAATTTTAACCAAACTTGAGTCTCTAATAAAATGTTTGTTCCAATCGGACCATCTTGAAAGGGATTTCTGAATGTAAACCACAGTTGGACGCGCTACTATGTTGGCAGAGTCAGCAGTTATATTTTTATCCATTACTTTTTATCCTTTTACACACCACAGGGCAGCACTTGCATCCTAGTTTGGTTTTAAGTCCAGTCAGTTTTGTTTGTATAGCCCATTATCACGACTTAAAAATTCACCTCAGTGGGCTTTACAACTTCATGTCTAGACCCTCACATTAGATAAGGTACAGCTCCCTTCAAAAACCTTTAACGGGGAGTAAAATCAGAAGAAACCTCATTGAGAGCAACAGAGGAGGGGACCCCATCCCTGAGATGGACAGCCATGCAATGGATGTTGTGTATACAGAATCAAACATAATTTACAGCATAAAACACTGAGAGGATAATAGAATTATAATACATCGGAAATTTATCACTAATAATAACAATCTCCTTCATAGTGACAGTGCTAATTACTGAACATCTAGAATGCAAATAAGCCAGACCCAGCCACTGGACTAATTCACATCCTATGAAGAATGTGGACGGATGGGCGGATTGATCCATAAATGATGAACTTTGAAAAAGCCGCAGTTGCAAGTCATTGTAGGGAACAACAATCCAGGCATTGTAGTCTGGACCACCACGGTGGCACCAATTACACGTCTCCCCGGCTCCTCCCAGGTCACATACATAGAAAAAGAGAAAAAAAGGACATCACTCAGCAACAGTAGAGATGTGAAAATACTTTACATTAGTCAATAACATACACTCTATACTGAATAACCTCGTCAGCAGTAGCTACTTGGTAAACTCATTGAGACAGAAACCCACCTGCCATTCAGTAGAGGTTGTGAATTGCACAACGTAAAGTCACTGTTTGTAGGTTAAGGCAGAAGGATGAGTCTTAAATTGAGATTTAAAGGACTCCACAGATTCGGATTGTCTGATGACAGCAGGCAGGTTATTCTACAAGAATGAGGCCCGAAAGCAAAAGGCCCTTCCACCAAGTGACTTTTTGAAAAGAAAATTGCGCAAACGGACTCATCCTGTATTTTGAGAGCAGAGGGTGTGAGATGGGACGTACGGTTTAAGGAGATCAGACGGGTATGAGGGGGCAAGCCCGTTTAGGATTTTACGAGTCAGCAGAAGCACCTTGAAATCGGATAGAACGTTGATAGGAAGCCAATGAAGGGAGGCAAGAATTGGTCCAATATGGTCAAATTGTCTAGTTTGAGTTAGAATTCTGGCTGCATCAGTTTGAACCACCTGAAGACTTTCAGTGCTAGCATGCAGCAGAGCTGATAACAGAGGATCACAATAGTTAAGTCTGGATGTAACCAAATGCACGTATTAGAGTCCAAGTCTTGCGTTTTTCTTGGATGGCGTTTGCATGTTCATTTTCACAGGTCAATTCAAGCACACTGAGTGAATATATGGAAACAGTATTTCAACCATTTCCTTGCAACTTACATTCCAGTATGGCACCCCTAGGGTGTGTTTATGTAATGAACTATATCCTGTGACCAGAGTGTACCTCACATGCAAGTCATCCCCCTCCCCCCATGGTGGTAATCTGTATTTTTATAGCACAGATCCTGCTATGTTTTTGTGCTGTCCTTACAAAATTGTCTTGAGAGTGATATCACCATACTTATTGTACAAATCCTGTTGAATGACCCCGGGTAAGAGCTTTTTTTTTTCATCACTCCGTGTAATTGCTTTGATTGATTTTAAACTTGTCCTGTTTAATCAAGTTTTAAGGACACAACACAAACACGTTTCTATGTTCTGCCACTTTGACAGTGATCCCTGAGTCCTCACCAGTACTAACCAACTGACAAACAAATCCGTCTTCGACTGTGGGACCAGACAGTGTCTCCAAAATAGCATGTGGATGTTGTTTCGATTTACTGCTTAGTAAATCTGGTGCTGGTGAAACCAAGAGATGACACTGACCCTTGACCAAGTCATTTGGCTGTCACTCCAGTGACAGCACGCCGGATTTGCGAGGACGGCGTGATGAATCCTAATAAGTGTGTTTCTCAAAAAGAAAGTCTGGAGCCGTTTCAAAGGTCGACCTGAATAATCTGCCCCTCCCCTAATGTGCCAATGACTTTCAAACTAGCTGATCCTGAATTGTTAAAACCCACATGTGGAGATCACAGCATGTCGATGTAGGTCTTCTTTGTTTTGGTGTTTTTTTTCCCCTTAATCTTTTAAAATCATCAGCTGCAAATGTGACAGCCCCACAACCGTACAATGAGACGTTACAGCCATCGAGGAGAGGCGTGATCAGGCCGGTTTGGAGGGGGG
>OMLC01001663.1:0-11300 GCA_900302585.1 Regalecus glesne
ATTTACTAATTTATATCAAAGAGCTAGACAGTAACAGCAATTAACCCAGGCATCATTTAGTTAAAGGTATGGTAAATAGATGTTAGAACAAGCTTCCATCATGTTGTTTAGAGCAAAGTTCCTGCCAGTATAAGAATGGCTGGATTTTATGGTGCACCATTCCACTTTCATCCACTGGGACAGGACTGAAAAGCTATATAAACTTATACCAGCACTCTCTCAAGGTATTGATGACGACTCCAGATTTGATCTGTACATAGCACAGTAAACGTGAAACTAATTGGAAGAAAGAGAGCACTTGATGAGTAGAGTGCCAAAATATTATGAGAAAAAATATTGTCATGTGTCCCTAAACTCAGTCAGTCAGTCAGTCATTTCACTGTCCCTGGGTTAGCTTCAATCAGTCAGCTCATAACGCCAGTCCTTGTCTACTAAAGGCTAAGTCATTCCTCCAGTTCAATCAGCTCATCATAACCTGTCATCAAGGTCTGCTGTTTGTCACATTTTACTTTGCAGTACTCTCCTGTCATGCTGTTTCAGCTTCTACCACTGTTTTTGCCACATCCCAGCCGTGTATGCCAAATCAGTTCCACCCTTACTGGTTAGCTGCCCAGCACTTGACAGCCCCGTGGTTTCCCTGTTCTTCTGTCAGACTGTCTTCTATGTACAGTCAAGTATATCAGCATTCCCTAGCCTGTCTACCTGGTTTTGGAGTCTTTGCCTGTTTCCTGGACCTTAATTCTCTCATCAGATTTGTTTGGATTGAAAACCTCAGAACTAGAACTTCAGCATCGGATCTGTGTTTTCTTGTCCACCTTCCTCTTGTGTATCTGATCAGCTGTTCAGACTGATTCCTTCTGTACTGACCCCTGCCTGTAACTGGTCATTAAACTGTTTCCGCAACCTCCCTGTCTGGGTCATGTGCATAGGTTCTCACCTGCCAGTTTCTGTTGGCAAATAAAGCAGTCATAGAAAAATGCTGACAAGCTTGTCATAAATGCAGATCAAGAAGAAGTTTCCTTCATCCTTGTACAAAACAACAATAATGTTTTCTCTGTATTTAATCCATACTATCATATAGGGTTAAATTATACCTTAATAAAGCAAATTAATATCTGCGTTGTCTACATGTCTTTTTTTGGATGGTGAAAGGAAACCCATGCAGATATAAGAACATGCAAACTCTAGACAGAAAAAAAGACCTGGCATGGGATTCAAATCAGGACCTTCTGTCCTAACTGCTATGCTGCCTGAAAATATACAAATATAAGAACATTACTTCCATACACAGAATGTCTTGAGATACTAAGCCAAAACATTATGACCACTCACAAGTGAACCAAATGACCTCTAAATGTGGGCACATGTCAAGGTAGATCTGATGGTCAGCAAACAGTCAGTTTGATGGCTGGGAGTAAAGATCTGAGCAACTCTGACATGTTGGATCACAACCTGGCTGTGGATACATGTAGCAACCGGCTATTCAATGAGTTCTGCTCCGAAATATGATATGGTGAAGTGGTGCTGACAGTATGCATGTCAAGCATCAAATAAATTTCACTTTCCTTAATCATAGTTAAGCCAAACGCTATCCAAATAAACACAATGAAAGTAACATTTGTTAAATTTTAGACAACAAATGAAACCCCTGCTATATTTTGACAAGTTCCATTTCAAAAAAGGCATCATACAGAAAAATGAAATATTTTCTTAAGTCATCTTTCCCTACGATGAACAAGGATGCTCCTATAAGAGAATTTAGGCAAAGATTGATTAAACCCAGTAGTTCTAAACCAGTGGTGTGACTGGTATGTGAGCTATCCCCTGGTGGCACAGGGGAAGATTTGTTTAATAGACAATTAATAGGCATAATATGTCCAATTAATTTAATTTGCAGATGCTGCCAACCAAAGTGATACTTTATTTAATGAAAATACGTTTTTATAACCAATAATTTTTAAAATAAGATAGTGAATCAAAGTTTCTAACTGATTGAGTGGATCAATTAATTAATTTGTCAATAATGGTGGTACATCAGGTGGAACAAAATAGGATGGGTGGTGCAGTAGCCATAAAAGGTTAGGAACCACTACTTTAATTCATCCACATTGGTTGTAGGCCCATACACTCTTGAAATTCTCAAGTTCCTCATGGGTATAGGCAGTCTGTGAATAGCAGGTTGTTCATGAGATCTGGAAATGTTATTATACCATATTCAGCCAAGCATATGGTTCAGTTCTTCTAAGGAACAATAATACATGGATCCACGTCATCCACTAAGCTTATCTGCTCTCAATAGCTGTTCTTCACTTTTGGCTCTAGTGAATCAAAATAGCTCTTTAGATACACCCTCATGGGCCCGGTGACTGAATTCCAAATACCAAGCAAAGAATGACATCTATTAATATGTCAGAGCAATGTGCTAAAGTTTTTAAAACAAATTGTTCCTTAGATAAAGAACTGCTTGAGTCGATAAATTAATGAGGTAAAGATGAACTTATCTTAACTTCTGAATGCACTATTAAAGACAAACATATGGCGAAAGCACATTGCATTGAATGACCAACTAGTTGCTACATGTATCCATAGCCAGGCTGTGATCCAACATGGCAACAATAAGAAAGTCACATGATCTTGGAGTGCCCTGGTGGTTCACCTGGTCAAGCGTGTACCAAATGAGGCTGAGTCATTACCACAGCAGCCTGGGTTCAAATCAGACCAGAGCCCTTTGCTGCCCTCTCTCTCCCTTAGCTTTTTATCTCTCTCCTGACCATCCTTTCAAATAAAGGTAGAAAATGCCCAATCATCTAAAAAAAAGTTAAAAAGCTGACCAGTCAGTGTAGTGTTTTCCCTCTTGACAGCCAGTGTATGTGTGTATGAGGTAACAGTTGTTGATGCTCAGATCCACCATTTTCACAAACTTTACGAAATAGTCTGGTATTGCCTTCAATGGCTTCCTTCCAAGATAGGATCCGATTTCAGATTTCTGCTGACTTATAAAATCCTAAATGGGCTTGCCCCATCATACCGGTCTGATCTCCTAAAACCACACATTCCATCTTGAGCTCTCTACTTTCAAAACACAGGGGTCATCTGTGTACCCAAAGTTAAAAAAGAAGTCAGTTGGCCTTTTCTTTTCAGGTCCCATTCTTGTAGAATAACCTGCCGGCTGAAATCAAACAATCACAGTACGTTGAGTCCTTTAAATCTCAATTTAAGACTCAACTTTTTGCCTTCGCCTATACAGCTACTATTATATTGTGTGATTCACAACCTGTACTGCATGGTTGGTGGGTTTCTATCTCAATGAATTTACCAAGTACTGTTCTAATGAAAATAATATAGATTATAGAAATATTTGCACTCTAAATGTTCATCAATGTCTTGATGCATGCTCAATAATCCAGGTAGGGAAATCACAAAAAGAGGTGAATATGTTCAGCTGGATCAGTTTTCTCAATAAACTTCTGATCCAGCTGAGCAGATTCCCCTCTTTTTGTAATGTTCATCAATGTCTTCGTAAAGGAGATTATTGTTGTTGTATATATATTGTAATTTCATTATAATTCTGTTATCATCTTAATGTTGTATACTATAAATTGTATTTTATTCTGTGTACACAATATCCATTGCACACGTGTCCATCTTGGTAGAGAGAGCCCTCCTCTGTTACTCTCCCTGAGGTTTCTTCCTATTTTTTTCTTCCTATTAAAGGGTTTTTTAAGAAAGCCGTTTACCATCTGATATGAAACAGTCTAAGGACAGGAAGCTTTATTTCTGTAAAGCCTACTGAGGCTAATTTGTAATTTGTGATAATATGCTATATAAATTAAATTGACTTGACCTCTTCAGATAACATTGATAAAATTGAAATTAAAGATGGCACAGAAAGAACCAAACCAAGCACACAAAAAACCCACTACAGCTCTATATTGAGGCTTGTCAAAAAATATGGATTTTAGTAGCCACTTTAAAACAGTTAAAAGATTCTGCAAATCTCATGGATTGGAGAGATTATTCCAGAAATGTGGGGCTAAAACTACAAAGGTGCAGTCACCTTTAGGTTTGCAGTTGGAGTGGGGGATGGATAAAAGGTCAAGGCTTGAGGATGGAAGTGGAATGAGAAGTGAGGAGATCAGATGTATAACTGGAGGCAAGATCACGCAGTGCTTTAAATGTAATTAACAAGATCTCATCTGCTATTCTGATTTTTTTTATTTTATTTTAAGTGTTGGCACCTTAAAATCATAAATTCACAATGCTTCCAATTCTCTAAATGTGACAGTTTCCTTGATTTCAATCATTCTACTTCTGGCACAAAGTATGTGCATAGTTATTTCACATGAATGAATCAACTATCAGTATAAAAGTACATCCATAAGTACCAGGTTATCAAAGGTGACAGTCACTACAGGGCACTACAAAAGCACCTTTGTACCTACATACATAGCATCCAAAGCCAGTAAAGTTGGGGGTGGTACACTTGCACTTAAAAACAGTATTTCTTTCAACCAGTTGTAGAAAACTCTCCCAAGAAATTAATATCTTCCTAATAAGCATTGGCATGAGTATCAAAATTCTACATATCAGTAGAACTACACAGCATCATAGTGCAGCAGCTTTTCAATGATTGCAAGAAAGAAAAACTATAAGCAAATGCAACAGAGGACTTGATGTGATTCCAGTCTATGTATGTAAAACAAGTTCCTCAAGGCATAAAGGTCAGTGCACTTGATAAACCTGGTTCCACCCATTAGTGTTGGCATATATAATAATATGGCATTTGTTGGCTATTGAAATACAATAAGAGCTAGCAGCAATTTAGTTTTTAGATCAGAAATGTACATTTTAATGGATGCAAATTTTAATCTGTGTTATCAAAAAACAATATGATAGCTAAATCGACTTGTGATGGCCATGTACTTAAGATGAAGTTGTCACGCAAGCCCTAAAGATGAAGCACTACAATCCCTATAAACTATTGACAATTGCGAAGCTGAGCCTATAGAAAAAAAATGACATGCCCCTGATAATAGTCCCGCTCATCAAAATCCATATTTTGATGAATGTAGAATTGTTATAGAGCGTATGTAAGATGTGATTTGTTTGAAGTTTTATAAAGTTCCCTACCTAAGGTTTTGACTTGTTTTCATGTGTCTCTGGTGAAGAGATTGGCTTACCTAGACTTCTCAAGAGTAAACTGAGTGAATTTCTTTTCCAACTTTGTTCAAGGAAACAGTGATACATGCTACCTCTACACTCTCCCTGGTCCTACAGAAAACATATCGAGGTATCTTTGAGCAAGACACTGAACCCCTAACTGCTATCCGAGCGCCATATGGTGGCAGCTCACTGCTCCTAAATAACAGGATGGGTCAAAATGCAGAGAATTCCAAATTTCCCCCCGCGGGACTGACAAGGGAATATTTGATTTTTTTTCAACTTTTTTTACACCTCTCTTAGGATCAGGATCATCTGAATCTGTCTGAGGGCTTTCATATAATTATCTGTATGAAGTTTTGTCCAAGATGGTGCCAACTTCCGTGAGCAACAACAAAAAAACCAAAACCAACAACTACACAGTAATTAGCCGGAAGGGAGGCACCATATTGTTCAGATTTGATGTCTCTGATTTCACACTATACCAAACCAGTATATCACATTACATTGCAAATCCCATCTATAGAATCTGAGTAATGATTTAAAAAATAGCAGGGACAGAAGCAGGAAGAATAATAGGTTATAAACATTAATTGAATGGAACCAAAAATGTCTTACGTGTGCTTACAGTAAAGTGTTTTATTTTCATTTACTGTTGCTCTTTCAAGTTATTCGCGATAATTTCAACGTTTTGTTCTGGTTAGAGAAGTGAGTTGTAGTCTGACAGCCGATGACTTTTGTTGCTCAAATAGTTGCAATACACATCTATGAAATAGCTCCTTCCTTCCACCAAAGTGAGTGTGAGAGCTGAAATTTGATCAAGGTGTGATGGCTAGAAATGTCATTTTCAACCCGTGTTAATTTGTTTTTGTTTGTGTGAGACCACGTATGTATTTTGCTCATGAAAGGTTTGCTAATGGTTGGGAAATGGATTACTGCTGTTAGGTTGAGTTTTTTCATGTATGCCAAACATCTGGGCATTTGTGTGCCACAGTTGTAATGACTTTATTGCATTTGAAGGATGCAGTATAGTTTTAATAAAAGCTAAATTGTTTTGATTCATCCTATATATAAGCATATTTATTTGATAATTTTAAAGATATGCTAAATGCCTTTCACATTTGCAACATAGATGGAATAATTATCTCCTGGATTTCTGTGTGCATAGTGGACCTGGTGGATCACCTTCCTTTTGGTGTTTTGAGGCACGATTATTTATATATTAAGCGTTGGTCTTCATTTAGGTGTCCTGAAGTAAGGCATATGATCAGTAAAAAACTGCTTGGAGGCAGCAGCTACAAAGGCCGTCAAAACAAGGGTTCAGATGTATTTCTCTGTGAAATGCAAGGCAGGCACTGAACATTGTTCAGGAAGGAAAGACAGTCATTTTACAGGCCTAGCAAGTCAATAAGATGCACCCGTGGCCAAATACCCTCTTCCCTGTGTAGGTCTGTTTCAGTTGAGGATGGGGCAATCCATCACGATGATGGCAGGAACCTAAGTGTTGTGTGGAAGCCTTTAGGATCAACTCATGCAGACGATCACGAAAGGGGAACATGATTTATAATCTGTGAACAAGTCTGAAAAGGGAATACTAAGCAGAACTCAAACGTTTTTGATGACTTAGTTGCCAACGTATATAACTGTTTCCTCTTCCTTCCACTAAAAATAATTTCTTTAACTGATTGTATTATCTACACGTCTTCTCCCATGCAACTACTGTACACTGTTAGTGCTGTCAAGAGTATTCAAGAATCCTCATATGTTGGATTGAGCATGGTCAAAAAATAAGAATGCTCAATCCAGCTAAACTATTTAAGTTTTGTGTTTATTTACTTCATTGATTGCAACACTGGAGTTTACCAAACTGAATTTGCTACCATTGCTCTTTGTTTTGAGATGCCAAACTAATAAGTCATTTTCTTTATCAATGTAAGTTTTCCTTCACATGTTTTAGGGTGGATGTGTGTAGTTAAAAAAATAGCTCTCTGCATTTCTTTTTAAAAAACAGATATTTTAACTATTTGTGCTGTTTAAGCAACAGTTGAAATTGTGTGAAAATATAATTTCCTCAAATGGGTTTTCAAAGGAATAACAGAAAATAAAGATTGAATGGTATGATGAAATAATGAAGCTGGTCAATTGAAAATTCCTTGTCACATTTCCTCTAAACACTATTATAATGCAAACGTACATGTGTCTCTCTTTAAGGGTGGGAATTGGTAGCGGGTGATGGCCAAGATGATGAAGATGACCAGAGGCCAGACAATTAGAGTCAGCGACCATCCCTGAAAGACATAAAAGCACAACATCTAAGAACCATAAATAACTTAATGCACACTAAAACGTTCATATGATTTCAGTAATACCACAATAATGTTTCTAAAAAGACTGATTTTAATTAACCCTCAAATATATAACTCAATAATAATAAATGATATGAAAATACTACAATAAAATACAATAATACAATAAAAATATTACAATAATACATACTCCTTATAGATAATACTACAAAAATGACAATTATCTTATTGCTATTAACTTTGCAATGAATGAATACTAAATACACACTTTAAGCCACACACACACAACTATACACTCATCAGAAAGAGTGTGAAGTAGGACAGTCAGAATTATCATTCACTATTAATATGGCATAAAGAGACAGCGTGACATGAATAATCACATTGAACCACTGTAGTATCAACCAACCAACCAATCCATCTATTATATGTAAAAAGATATCAATTGGAGTCTAAATTGTTGCATGATATCTTACCGGCTGTCTGATAATAGCAAGACAATTTTTCCAAAGCAGAAGTCGTAACTGATGTAAGAAGGCCATCGGTGGAGGACACTAAGGGGAGAAAACACATTCATAGGATATGTGAACAACATGCTTGCTCTTTTAATCGTGTGAGCATGTTGTATCTGAGCATCCTGAGGCTGTATTCATGAGTTATGTTAAATCTGTGCTGTTCTCTGACAGTGTCAAAGGAATGAACGGTCTATGTGCCACACATTTATCGTTGTTTATTGTTTCATTAGGATCCCCATTAGCTGTCAACCCAATGCCCGCCAGTCTTCCTGGGGTCCTCACAAGTAAATAATACAAAGCATACAGACACAGAATGTGTCTTTATGCTTTGTACAAGTAAAATAAAATTGGGATAATTTAAGTGAAAACAATTTCCTTTTAAAGAGAGCGTAATTTAAAATAAAGAATAAAAGAGAAATCAGAGAATTAGCCAACTGATTAGACATGATAACATGACTACGTTAACGCAGAAACCGCTTTACCGAGCAAACAGGTCAGATTGTGACTTAAAAGTCTGCATCGGTAGGAGGATATCACATGTGACAGTCATGAGGAGGAAACAAAGTCCACTACAAACGAATCCATAACCCGTACCGACCAATATACCGTCCATCCGCCTCACACGAACTCCCCACCGGTCATTTATAGTACAGTATGCTGAGTCACATTTTACAATTGTTCAGGGGGGGTTATGAGAAATCAAGTTTCTCTGTAATTTTATCCAAAAAAAATAACATTGAAACACTGATAAAATATATTTCCAACATTTCTTTAATATAATAAAAAATATGTAGCCGAGTGATGGTGAGTTCGCCCACCTTGTGAGATGTCTCTCCGTATCGTAGCTGTCAGGTATCAACCACAGAGCTGGGACATCACTATGGAGGTTAGTCGCCGGCCCTGTCCATCAGCCGTGCGTGGTAGGAAGTAAAGTATACTAGGTAGTAAAACTGATTTTCCGGCTCCTTAACAAAATCAATCCTCCTGGTTTGAGGGTGAAGTGGAAGTAAAATAAACGACTGCCTCGGCCCCAGGTGAGTGTGGATGAGCGCGGTGGGCGGCGCTTCGTCGCCTTGGCGTCAGGTTGAGGACAGCAGGTGCGTGGTGTGGGAGCGGCAGTGTTCCGCTTCGTCGATTGTCGTCTAATGGTTCCTTCAGTCACTAGTTCAAATCAAACCTCGTCCGCTATGTAAAAGAGCCTGGGCGATTTGTTAGCCCGAAGCTTCGTTCAAAATATGTGATTTTCTTGAAAACGTGCCCTCGTCTTTATAAACGTGCTCCATGTATTACCCTGATTTGGTTAATGCGGGATAAAGGCATATACATAATCAGGCTGCTATTGTGGTTATTGTCAACAAAGGAGAGCATTTGGGTGTGAAGGGGGCGATATTAACTGTGGAAGTCGATGCGAGGGCCGTCTCCAAGGATGGGTGTGGGGAATCCTCTGCAGAAGTCTAATTACCGTCATGTGGGGTCCCCATGGGGCGAAGTCACAAAAGACTACCGTGCTGGTATCCACAGGGGAAAGAATGAGCTCTGAAGGTCTCTTCAGGCTAAAGAAAGAAATCAAGGGCAGAATATTCCATTACAGGTGGGGCAGACTTTGGATGAAAAGAAATTGAGATGAACCCATGAGCTGCCGATCCTTGAGCATAAGCCGTGTTGAAATCGGTTTTTACCAGCGCCATTGAAGATAGCTGCTGTGCTAGCTCTGCCTCGGGTGACTGCCTCATGTCTATCCACTGGTTAGGTTAAGTGTTGTTAACTCCTAGATTTTCTTTAGTTACACTTAACCTGTTATTATCTTGAGGTTTGTAAGCTTCGTAACTTCCCTCTGTGGGTGTTTTAAAGGAATATCTTGACCAGACGTCCAGGCGTTTCGTTGCCAGCCAAGCCCACCACGCAGTGTCGTCGTTGTCCATCTGACAAATAAAGTTTGAACTTGACACGGTAGTCGGGTCAGCCTAATAACACGTGATTTCTTTTTTTATTCATGCTCTATAATCCGGGTATGGAAATCAACCTCAACTGCCTCATCAACAGGGACACACGTAAAGAGACTTAACATCAAATGACACCATCGTTTCATCATCCTCCATGTTGATGTCCCTCACCTTCTCAACAAAATCCATAGTGTTGTGAATATAATGATCGTCATTACTCCCTCCTAAAGGGTTGAGAAAAGACGCCAGAAACTTGGAGATATTACATGGCGTCTCAGTTGCTTTCAAACCCCTGAACACACTGCGGCAAAAGTTGGTCCACCCCAAGGATCGGGTCCCCCGGCACAAACAGAGTAACGTAGTGTACGCTGTTAAATGCCAGGAGGACTGCAGTGACTTGTACATCGGGGAGACCAAACAGACGCTGGCTAAGAGGATGGCGCAACATAGGAGAGCCAACACGTCGGGTCAGGACTCTGCGGTCTACACCCACCTACAGGCGAGTGGCCACTCATTCAAGGATGATGATGTTCACATCCTTGATAGGGAGGAACGCTGGTTTGAGAGGGGGGTGAAGGAGGCCATCTACGTTAAGAGGGAAGCGACCGTCGTTGAATAGGGGTGGTGGCCTGAGAGTACACCTATCGGCGTCTTACAATGCCGTGATCGCGAACATTCCCCAATCCTCTGTGAATGGTGCCCTTTGTCACTGAATGTGCAGTTGATCACCCAACTTGCATGTGAAACCAACCTATTGTTGTGTGGCATCACGGTACTGTTTATAAGGAGGGGGATGTTTGCCTTCAGCTTAGACTGAAGAAGTCACCTGGTGAGTGACGAAACGTTTCAAAAATGAACCTCTGATCCAGCTGAACAAACTCACCTCTTTGAGATTTCCTTTGCATATATTTCCCTATCACAGCAGGACCCAATAGCATTTAATTAAGTTCCACATTCCAGAGGTTAATGCGATGAGAAAAGCCAAACTCTGCGCCACATTTTGAAAAAGGCACCACACTACCACCACCGTGGCCTTGCTAGCCTATTGGCCTCTTATTCCTTGGCTGTGCTTGTGCACAAACTCTCAACACACTACAAATCACAAAAAAGGTGAATCGGTCCATCTGAACACATTTTCTTGACAGAGACGTCTCGTCACTCGTACAGGTGACATCTTCAGTCTGAGCCGACTGCAGCATCCCCACCCCTGTGAACGATACGGCTGCTAAATGACCAAAAGCGACAATGCTTTCATATGCAAGTTGGCCATTGACTGGCGTTTCAATGCTAATCAGCACTATTCACAGAGGATCGTGGAATAGTTGCAATCACAACATTTTAGGATGATGATAGATGTACTCTTAACCCCCCCCCCC
>OMLC01001665.1:0-11341 GCA_900302585.1 Regalecus glesne
ATACACTCTGGAAAAATACAATAAGTTATCTTAAACATTCTGCAGACTTGCGTTTTGTCTGTTTAGTTTCATTTACATTGGTGTTATTAATGAAAATGGAGCAAATTATAATGATGGGTTTGGTGCATCATTAAAATCATGTAAAAAGTGCAAAGGCAATTTCTCACAAGCAACTTGCAAATCTTTTTAATTAAGGATTTTCCTGAAAACTACCCAGTGTACATGAAAGGACACTGCTCAATTTATGTTTCCTGTGTGGTTTTTCATGGGGATAATAAAACTTCTTAATTTCCAATAATTAACATGTGTTTTCTCTTTCCAACTGTCAGCAATTGTGTCAATTGGTTCAAAACATTGAAATTCATGGCCTCCTTGCTTGTCTAGCACTGGGTATCCTATCATAATGATTCTTAGTGTCATAGAACTTGTCTTCTCTAATCAAACAATGAACTCTGTGCCTTCCCTCCAGTCCACTGTTTAGCATGCCATGCTGCATCAGATATCCTCTGATGACTGGGAATGAACATCACATCAAACAAGAACTATGCCAATGACAGGTGGCAGCCAATCACTGCATGTCAATGGCAGGTGGTGACCTGTCATAAATGTGCCCATTGATTTGGCTGTCCATTGCACATTGATTATTAAGCAACTGTCAAGACCTCTGCTGCTGAACAGGAAAAGGATACAAGAACCCATGTAAACAATCATTATTTTCTCTACATGTCAATTTTCGTTTCCGCGGATCTACATCCATCTCATCTGTGCACCTGCGTATTTCACGTCCACTGTAGGAAACCGAGCTGAAGGCTCAACTCCGACTAGCTCACAATGCATAAATATTGAATTTGATCAAAGAGCATTTCGCTGGTAGTGTCACACAGCATGTGATTAGTGGAGGATATCTCAGAAAATGAGTTCTACCTTGTAGCAACAACAGGGGAATAAACTGTCTTGATTAAGATCCAGACAACAAAGTCAGCATCACACGGTGTTACTAAATCTTTCATTTCCCCATTAAACAGTATATAATGCAAGGCCTTTTCCAAACTCCCTCTTTTCAGAAGACCAACCAAACAGTGTTTCAGTTCAGATGCACTGCAGTTTATCTGAAAATGTGTATTGAGTAAATCAGAACACATGCCTGGAGCATAGGCTAAATTAATATTTTTCTCTCGCAGCTCTTCTTGTCCTAACAATGATAGTAATATAGACACTAGGGCTGCAACTAATGACTATGTTGATAATCGATTATTCTACGTCAAGACCACCATACATGGTACGAATGGAAACTATAAAATCTACTGTGGCTGTAACTGTACATCTAATAAAACATAGGTTTTATTGTACTGGTGCAGCATTTAACTATAATGAGGTTTAAATATTTCTTTGTCTGCATCATGACCTGATAAATCAAACAGTATGCAGTTCCATATACATGCGTTACAAATTATTTACTGATTTTTCTTTTTGTTCAATAATGTGGTCATTCTTCAAATCCCATTGTCTTTAACAGGGTTAAGAGAGTGTCTGTGGCACCTCATATCTGGTGCCACACTATTCATGACCCTGGGGATAAGAGAGAGGGAATCTTTAATTTAATTCTTTGGAATGTAAGCATGTGTTTCTCCCCCTGAAACCATCTTTTGATGTGTGCTGAAAATTTTATTAACTTGATCACCAAGGTCAAATTTGTCTTGTGTAGGTATACGAGCTACATACACTAACTGCAATTTATGCAATACATCCCTTTCCATATTCATCAGTCAGTTAATTCACAGGTTCCTGCTGACAACAATAAATAAATCTATATTTATTTATTCTTTATTCAGCAGACATGTTTATCCAAAGTGACGTACATTTGAGAGTCAGCACAACACAAGTGTGGATCTAGTCAGGAGCGGAAAAAAGTGACAAAGTTCCCCGAAGCTAAGCCCAAGTCAAACAAGATGTCGGAGCCATCAGCCAGTGCCCAGTGGCAATGTACAAAGTGCACCAAAGCAGAACCTTCCATCTTTTGCCATTAATTACATCCATCAAGTCATTTTCAAGCACAGAGGTGTTCACAAAAGAGCTTAGTTCTTAGCCTCTTCTATAAGATTGAGAGGGACTCAGTGAATCGAATGGAAGAGAAGAGTCTAGTTAGTGACTCAGGGTCCTGTTGTGGTGGTACTATCAGGCACCTCTCATTGGCAGAACGTAGTGAGGAGGGGGGAGTGTAGACCTGAATGAGGGAGCTCAGGTGGACTGGAGCCGTTTTAGCTGTAGTCTTGTAAGCAAGCATCGGCAACTGGGAGTCAGTGGAGGATTATGAACAGTGGGGTGACATGAGCTGTTTTGGACTGGTTGAAGAGCGGACATGCCACAGTGTTGTGGTTCATCTGCAGAGGTTTGAAAGGTTTGGGAGTTGGGCAGCATGCTAAGACAGGTGGGGTCTGATATTCCTGATGTTATACTGGGGAAATTTACATGAACAAGCAACCAAGGCCACGTGAACCTTAAAGGTTATTTGGCCATCAATCATGACATGCAAGTTACAAGTCATTTAATTGGAAAATTGGGTGGTTCAATTCCCAGCCCCTGCAAGAGAGTCTGTTAAAGGGTCCTTGAGCAAGACACTCAACTCCTAACTGCTCAAGCCCTGTGATTGAACCGTGACCCGTCCAGTATGTTTCCCTGCCTGTTGTCCAATTGAGTGCAGGGATAGGCTCAAGTATGACTCCGCAACCTGGCTTCAGAGAAGTGGTTAACGATGGATAACTGGATATATAGATATTCGAGTTTTAAGCCTTTGGGCTTTAGTAGATTTGAGCTTAAACTAAATTCCCCTAATATGAAGAGTCAGCTGCTTCAGCGTAAACAGCTACTTACTAAACACTGAGTGATATATGAGAACATGTATGAGATGAGCCAGCTTTCTCACGAATTAAGCTGATGCTTTCAGGACATCATAGAGAGAGGAATTACTGCAATGTCCTGATATACATTAAAAGTATCCCCATTTTTCTTCTCTGTATTCACTGTTTTCTCAAAACAACCTCTGGATCATTAAAACATCACACACAAAATGTCAAATACACACAGAAATACCCAAATACCCACAACGGAGACCAGATTGGATGATAATGTTGATGGTGGATACATTTTAATCCATTTACTATTTTCAAGTAGATATTATCCAAAAATAAGAACCATGTTATTAATAACTCCATAATGACAAATGGAGTTATGTTTTTGGTTTTTAAGCATTTATTTTCTGCATTCTTAGTAAAGTAATGCTATGTTGGTATCAAATTATTTTCTATAATAAGATAAATCTATCAATGAAGCCAAAGGTCTGTCGTTCTGTTCATCTATATGCAGCGTTATTTGTCGCCCCTAAAAGACAAAGTTCTGCAATCATATGGGAGGTTGTGGTTCAACCTTAAGGAATTTGAAAGAGAAACATGTCTTGGTTTTTCATTTGAATACTTTAAGATAAAACTGTGTTTTCCTGTTTTGGGATTCCATCCATCCATCATCAAGGTCGGGTCGCAGGGGAACTGGAGCCTATCTTCGATCTCGTTGGGCAAAAGGCAGGGACACCCTATATAGGTCGCCAGTCTATCACAGGGCAGAGCAGTTAGGGGAACAGTGTCTTGCTCAAGGACACCTTGGCACGGTTCTCTGCAGGTGTGGCGATCGAACCTGCAACCTTCTGATCGCCATGCGACCGCTCTACCCACTGAGCCATGCCGTCCCTGTTGTTTTGGGATTTCAACATTTAAAAATAATAATGAATTATGGTGTTTTTAAAAAGCAGGCCACAAAATAAAACTAAAAACAGAATTTTGGGTGGATATACTGTACAATAAAAGAGAAGCATTCGAGCGACATATTAAACAATATCCTAATTGGTCATGCCAATCTCAATCCATTACCCATTTTGAAAAGCATGCTGCAGAACAATTGTGTGTTTAATCCCCAAGATGCCAAACATACAGAGGCTTACTGTTCATCAGCCAAGGGAGGAACAGGGTCTGGAAAGCTAGAGGAGGCAAGGATTCAGATTCCTCAACTCAGTGGGTGACTAAGACCTCTGTGGGGATATTCAGGCAAATAAAGCCATGTGCATGCATTGTTCACTGCAGAATGATCATAGTATGCTTACAGCAAGAGAGATCTGTTCCAAATAATGTGATCAAATATTGACATTTGGGAATGGAATGAGGCTGTGGCAGCAATATGCATGAAATGGAAAGGCGTTTAAGAAAGCAGATATAATGGATCACTGAGCACGTCCTCCTCCAAACTGAATGGCTGTTGGTGTCTGTAACTTTTTGGCTTCTCAGTCAAACATAGACTGGTCCCCGTAGTCTCTAGATAGACAGAATGCCCTTCAATACTCCATTTTTAGTACCAAGTTAAAACAAGACAAACGTATTTTTAATGTTAAGAAGACTGGGGGTGCCCCTGGAGTAGCAGTGGAACTTACTTTTGATTACAAAAGATAGCCTTGTATATCCAACTACTGATGTGGGATTTGCTATGAACTGTGATGACAAGAGGTCTACTAAGCGAAATACATCACTGTGTACCCAAGGGAAACTGATTATGTTGTACTAGAAAGATGAATAAAAAAGGCCATTTTATTTTGTCATATTCTTGCAATAAAATTTGTTCTCTGCAGTTAACCCATCCTATTGTATAGGAGCAGTGAGCAGCTGCAGCACCTGGGGAGCAACTCTAGTTCTTTTTCCTATTGTTTTGGTCAGGGAAAGAGGCAGGAGTATTAACTCAAAGATGCAGGACTTTTTTATGGTAGGAGGAAACCAGAGCACCTGGAGGAGACCCACACTGACACAGGGAGAACATCAAAACTTCAAACAGAAAGGACGTGAGACTACCTGGAATTCAAACCAAGGACCTTCTTGCTGTGAGGCTACAGTGCTAACCACTGGGCCACAGTCCCACATATACATTTTTGGGAAGTGTTTTAAGAAGGTTATTAGTTTTCTTAAAAACGTAGGTTCATTTCAATATTCAAAGTTTATTGTGTTGCATTTTAAATCGAGTTATCGTTTGGCAGTAGAAATGTACCTGAAGAGATGTCACCATTTTCCCCATTAGCTTACACTTTTGTAAAAATTAAAGTTAAAACTAAATCTATTTATGTTGTGTTGCAGCATGTCTTTAACAATAGCCAATTACATCAGCTAACATGTAACACTATAATTTGTGAAATCAAAGCAATTGTATTTTGCAATATAATTCAACTTTAGAATTTTGCATTTATATCAAGGGTTGAAAAGTGGGGGCTGCGGTAGCTCAGTGGTTAGTGTGCTCACTCCAGGAACTAACTAGCCAGAGGCAGTGGGTTCAAGTCTACTGCGGGGGATCAGGAAGGGTATCCGGCCTTAATCCCCAAAGCTCCATCCAAGTCTGTGTCCGACCCCACAACATGGGGATTAATCATGACATGTAAAATGGTACTCTAATCAAGGGTTGAAAAGTGAGCCTACCAAGTTCTGGTGGTATATGTGCAGGGGCAGCCTAGCTCAGGAGGTATGGTGGACATCCAGTAATTGGAAGATTGGTGGTTCGGTCCCTGGCCCCTGCACAAAACACATCAAAGTGTTGTTCACCAAGACACCTAATTGCTACCCGGATGCTGAAGCTACCCACCGCTCCCATGCCAAAGGATAGGGAGAGAACAAATGTAATTGTAGGAATATTAAATAAAGTAGCTTCCAAGCTCTGATGGACTATCGAGATGCCCTGGGTGCTTCCCCACCCTTCACCCAGTGAGCACCAGATAAGCTCCAGTGTGACTGTGACCCAATTTTGGACAAGTGGTTGATGAAGGTATGGTATCAAACCCCCTGTAGGGGTTTTCCAATAAAGCCTTTCTAAATTTCTATGAGAGTCCATGGCTGATGCGTGTTCCAGGCGTGCTCCAAAGTTGTCCTTCCAAAGATTTACTTTTAGGCTACATTCACAAAAATACACACATATAGTTACAACTGTAGCTCATCCGACACCCAAATACTCTCAATACCCAAATCTCTTGACACTTCGAACCAACAACGTTTCTATCTGTTTTGAGATGCCTTGACACGTCTTGAAACATTTCGACACGGTCAGAAAACCGTGGGCAATAGGTGGGCAAATGTTGACCAACATGGGCCATTACAAACTTTTTGCTGTGAATGTACCAGGGCGTAATCATACAAGTCTTATGTACATCAGCGGAGATATTGTCACACGAACCCAGGCGAACATGAACAGCATCACATCGCCTGGCTAGCATGGAGGTCGCATGTTCACACACAAATACAGCTGACAGATGGAATGGCACCATTAATCATGAGGTAAATCTGCATCAACATGATCAACAACGCTGAAAACGACACTTGTACTAGCCTGGCATAGCGGCCATATACCCACACACACATAGCCACATACACGACAGATGCAGCAACATCAGCATAAAATCTTATCGTACATTCAACAACCAAATGAATAATACCATTGATATGGACACTACAATATAAAAATATAAATTGGCCTACTTTTGATAATTAGAGGCAGCAAGAGACGACAGAACTTCGTGTTGAACACCAAAATTACGTTGGCCATAAATCCATACTACTTACCACTTGTTGAGAAACTGGCGCAGTGGCAGGTGTCTAGGTGGAGAAAGATGGCTGAACATGAGCTGACTTCCCTTCCTCCTCATCATATCTTTTATGACAAACTTGAGTAAGCTGCTTTTTGACACAATTATTTTTATCTCGACATACTTAATAAACAGCTAGCTAGCGAAATAAACCGTATTGTCTCCTGCCGTACGCAGACTGTAGAAGAAGATTGGCTGTTCTTCTTCTTCTTCTTCTTGAATACATGGCAGTTGGAAACAACGCTATAATTCAATATCGCCATCATCTGGAATTAAGTATGTATTGTAATTCTAACTATACATTCACTATCACAAAAGAGGTGAATTTGTTCAGCTGAACAAATTCACCTCTTTTGTGATTTCCCTACCTGGATTATTGAGCATGCATCAAGATATACATTCACTAATTCTAATTGAGGTGTCCTTGAGTAAGACACTCAGCTCTCAACTGGAATGGTGATCCGTCCAGGGTGTCCTCTTTTAACTGGGTTCTTTTTTGTGTTACAGTTTTATGACTGATCTGAGATTTGAATACTTTTGTCAGCTTGATGTGCGGTCTCAGTGATGCTGGCAGCTGCAGGCAATCCATAGACACTCATAAGCACCAGTGATATTTGGCTTTAGTCAGGTTTTATCCATCCCTCACATAATTAATATGAGTTACTGTTGCTAACCAAAACATGCTTCAACAAAACACTATCCATCAAGTACCATTCTGTAATTCTACTAGCAAAACTTGGCAACCCTACACACACATTCAGCACAAGAAAAAGCCATCAGTGGAAGTTTTGTACAGCTGAGACTAGGACAGACGAGACAGAGGGCTGCTGAGGCCGGGGGGAAACAGAGGTGCTGCTAGCTGGAGGGATGACTAGTGACAGCTGGGTGAATTCAGTCTGTTACCAACGTTGTGCCCTCTTACAGCTTCTGGCAACACACTGCGACAAGGCTGTTAGTTTCTCATTTTATGGGTATAAAATCTGTTGTTGATCATTTTTTCTATCCCACATCTCTCTTCCATCCTCACAATGTCTCTATTACGCCGTGTGAATTAACTTGCCTGCTACGTCCCTGAAGTGAACACAAGTCTGCCTTCTGCTCTAGCCTCACAATATGTGCAATGTGTTGATCCTTTGTAAGGTCATATTTGAGCATGTATGGAAAACTTTTAGTCAATACTAATAAGACTCCAGCCATGTTTGCTAGCAAGTAAACACCCTATATGGACTCCACTGCCCTAGGAATTTTCTGGGTTTCTTCTTCTTTATTCTGTTGCTGTGTTTTCATCTTTCATTTTGACTGGTTATAGTTTTGAGCTGTGTCGCATTTGTTGCGAAGTTGCTCTGAATATATGCAAACCCAAGTGGCTCCAGTTGGGGGAGGAGCACAGGGAGCATCATCTCTTGCTGCATTCACTTGCACACAAACATCAGAGTTTCAAGATTGTGAATTTCAGACCAGCCACAATATTCATATATTTGAATTAGATTGTCCAAATTGGGGCTGCTGTTGGGGTGGCATGTTGTTGTTTTGGGGGGTCATGTAGGGGGTCAGTAGATCCACCTTGGAGGCATCAATCCTTTCTCTTCCCACACGACACAAAGCTTCGACCAAAGCTAACATGATGCGGTAGCAGTTTATCAAAGCCAGTATGAGTGATCGTTATAAAGCTACAGTAATTTTTGTACCATTGACTTCAGTCATTTCCTTACATGCTACTTCCTGCCACGCAGCTTATGAGCAACTGGCAGCTGCAGAAACTCTGCCTTGGCACAGCAAATCCAACACTAGAAAGGGACTTAGAATTAAAATTGAGTGCACGTGTTTAAAACAAATAGTTGAATTTGAGATCAACTGCTGTGGCAATGTGTTAGTTTTAGCATGCAGTGTGGTCTGGTTCCCTATTGATTACCTCAAACTCTAGATAGCGGGACGGAGCTGCATGTCCAGTATGAACAAACAGATGGATGGGCTGTGAAAAGAAAAGGGAGCCATTTACTGCATATGAAACAAAATAAGGACAGGCTTCAGTAAATCTTAACTTTTCCTAAAAGGAGGACTTGACTTCAACGAAAGTGATCCTCTCCTTTTGTACACTGAGAGCAGCTTCCATGTTTCACTCGTCGCATCAAAGAACCTAACCTTGAGAGGCATTATTTGATATGTCATATTCATTTACCGCAGTGATCTTTCCAAAAAGTTCAATCACCGCTGGACCAGCTGTATAGTGGGGTACAGTCCTATTAACCGTCTGACGTGCCAACAGCTTAGTACTCCTGTCTGCTTATACTACTGGTATACAGCAACAGCTCAGTCTGCTCCAGTCATGGTGTGCACCATGACATTGTATTTAACTCTGAAAAGACTGTTGTCATGATTGATAAAACCCAGGAGGATCAGAAACAACACGTTCCTTCGTTCTTCATGGAGACCAAGCACTAAATGTGATGAACAAAGTCAACTATTTGGGTCACATCATCAGGAATGATTTATGTGATGATGGTGATGTTCAGTGCTGATGTTGCAAACTCTATGCACAGGCCAATATGCCGGCATGCAGATTCCCCTGGTGTCCAGATGATGCTAAAAGTGTTCTCTTCAGGGCCTACTGTACTCCACTCTACACAGCCCATTTGTGGTGCAGTTACAGTAAAGCAGAGAATAAAAACCTGCGGGCACCATGTAATGACGGCTTCAGAGACTTCCTTTCAAGCCATTTGATTGAGTTAGCTCATGTAATTCACGCTTTTAAAAAACTGCAAGCCTATGACTTTATCATCTCCGGTCAGTTAGAGGCCCAGCCGCAAGTCTCCATTGTACATTTGTACCTTAGTAAGCCTATGCAATCGTTTTCATCCAATTAGGACCCTTCCAACTGTCTCGGTGTTTTAAGGTCATTAAGCTGGTGGCTGGGCAATTGTGAAGCTCGGGCAGATGCCAGAGAACATTGTTTGTATGCCATGAACCCCTATTACCTCCAGAGAGATTCGATTTATATCCTGCCACAGTCTGTCACTTGGCATCTTCTCGCTCCCTGCCACCCTCGCTCTCCATGAGCAGGGGAGAGCCAGCCCTTTTCTATCGAAGCACATTATTTCCATGTCAGCAATCTCACATCGCCAAAAGACCCACTTTTAATTTCCAACTAATCAAGAACAGACAGATGTGGACACATCTTAAAGCAGATTTATTATGGTTTCAGCTAAAATGCCTCACGTGATGCTGTCAATGAACAGACTATGGGTTTTGATAACCAGCACACTGCACTGAAGGGGACATTTACTCAATATTGCCTGTAATCTGTATACTGCTTATTTTTGGAGGATGGGTTGTTTTCAAGAATCTTACCCTGTTTTGTGAAGGACTTTGTAACCTTGTTTTGAAAAATGCTATGCAAGTCAATTGTGTAATTATCACTAAAATTATTATTATTATGGGTGTCCTTGAGCAAGACACTGAGCCCGAAACTGCTGCCTGAGAGCCATGTGGCAGCTGCACACACTGCTCTGATCCAATAGGATTGGTTAAATGCAGAGAACAGATTCCACTGGCCTTGTCTGTTGACTAAATAAAACAATCCTACTCTATTATTATTCAAATACATACATAAGAAATGCATTAAAGCCATTCATGGTGGTTAGTCAGTTTTCAGGTTGCAGTAGTAATAGAAATAGATTCCGCCATACATTAGGTTTGAAATGTGTGTTAATAAACACACATGGGAAACATCACCAAGCGTATGGATTTTTATGAATCCTTGACCCCTCTTAAAACATCAGTTTGCTAAATGTTTTCACACACCGTGGTAGTATTCTTGCTTTTCTTGTTGAAGATGAGAGAGCAAAAGAAATGATGGTGGCGTATTTCCTATCTGGTGGTGAAAGTAGATGGTCATCATCATCTAGTATTTGGTGCAGATATACAAGGCTCAAGGGAAAATCACAGCAGCAAACATTTAGAATGATATCTCATTTTGTGTTGTGACACCACACAGCAGAGCCCACCTCATACATCAGACCGTGATGTATTTTGATGTCTCAACCAACCAACATGAAAACAGGGCCTGAGGCAGCTGCACAGCAGGAACTATCATCCATACCAACTAACGTCCATAAGAGCAGAAGACAACTAACATTTATGCGCTTTATGCTTTGGGCATATTGGCCTAGCCCAGAGCCAGAACACTGGATGTCATACACTGTTGTCAGGAGCTCGGTGGGACACAATGTACCGATATGATCATCAGGGGTTGCCCCGAGGCAAAGCACTGAGGATTTCTGCGATATCCATAGGATTGAAATCTGTCCTGAAGGCACCAATATTGAGCAGACAGACATATGAATATGCTTTTTAATCCCTTCTCTTCAATGACAGGTGAAAACTATTGTCAGGAGTATCTGAGAGGTTTGGTAGCACACATTGAGTTGCCTTGAAGTTAAAGTTATTGCCTCATGGATGACATATTGTATAATTACATTTGAAATGAGATGCTGCACATGTAAAATTTACAAAGTCACATTGAAAATCACAGACGCACACACACACACACACACACACACACACACACACACACACACACACACACACACACACACACACACACACACACACACACACACAAACACATGTGCGGTGAGCTGATTCCCCTTCGAGAAGCGTGTACGGGACGGGACAAAGTGGATG
>OMLC01001667.1:0-10385 GCA_900302585.1 Regalecus glesne
TGGGGTGTGCAAAATGAATACGCAGTCCAAATCTATTAATAAAACAAGACTACTGCATGGGCAGCACAAAGCGGCCTCATGTAGTTTGAGACCTCTGGTGCTGTCAGATCTAACGTGTATTCTTGGGTCAGTCTTAGGCAAGCTTTTTAAGTTAACACTTTAAACCAATTTTAAGGTTCACCGGAAACCGGTGTCAAGATAGGCATGATATGGTCCCGTTTTTTTTCAAATTAGAGGTCTTGCTATACCAGTATGTGTTAACTGCAAGCACAAGACTCGTTTTAGTCGAGCCGGAAGTAGAGATTGCGGAAATAATCCAATAATCCATCTGGGAGGAGATAAACACAAACTTTCTTATGGTCACCATGGATAAAAGTTATTTCTCTGTCGATATGGCAAATGTTTTTTGAGTTTACTGTGGAAGAGAATAACTTTTTTTAAACACCTTTATCTGGGGTAATGCTATTTATTGACACTGATGTTGTGTACCATTGAATCTTGAATATATATCACCCTGCATTTTTGTTCAGGTTGTGTCTTAATATGATCTAGAAGTCTGTCTGTTGTCACTATGCATACAAGGTTGCTACTACATCTTTCTCTATATTTTTATAGTACTCAATGATTGAAGGGATATTTGCATGTGACTGGTTGGTATTTCTGTGTGGTGCTTCAGAAAGCTCGAGATCTCCACCGAGAGGAGCAGTTCCGCCAACAGATGGAGGAGGACCGTGTCTGTGTCGGGGAGCTCCTCCAGCATCATGGGAATGGAAAGCCAGCTGAAGCCCAGAGGAGAGAGGAAGCACTGTTGCATTACACCATATGCCGGGAAGAACGGATTCAGGACTTTTTAAAAGCACTGAAGCACAAGAGAGACTCATTCTTTAGTGAATTATCTAGTCAAGCTACCCTGGCATAGAGAGTTTGTAGAGAATAGAGGCCATGTTGAAATGGGATGTAATCCATCATCGGTTGTTCTTCCAAAAGAAGAGCTCTTATAGAAAAGCATAAGAGTAAACAGGAGCCGGAAACAGTTTCTTTTTGTAATAACTGATTTTTACAAAGAGGGCAATTTTACCCCTATGGGGCTGTTGTAAAATATGGATATTTATGTAACAAGATCAAAAATCTAATAAGAGGAATTTTCTGTTCAAGATGTAGCTTAAGAACTAATGGGGGGGGTTGCGTGTCACAATATGCTGTGTAAGTTGTGTCTACGTTGCATGCTGGTGATTGGAAGATCAGGTTCTACCCGCCTTCCCCTAGCTTTAGGTTTCGGTTCCACTGCAGTTGGCCTGACATTTTTGAAATTGTAAATTTTGTGGCTGTTGAAAACGATCTTAATGTTGTTCAAAATCTTGATGGCATATTTTGATGAGCTTTTTAGTCAAAATAAATCTAGTATCGATATGAAACACTGTAAAAGATGTCTTGATGCATGCTCAATGCATTTGCAGAACCTTACTTGGTGCATTGTCCCAATATGATTCAGTATTGAGTTTATCTGTTGTAAGCCCTTAAATTTAACATTTTTTCACTTTGAATGTCTTTATTTTTAGCATAATTTAAAAAAAACTCAACGAAGAATCCAACAGTTGTTATGTTTGAAAAGGAGCAGGAGGAAGTTATTACTTATAATTCGCTGCCCCCTCTATAATGCTCAATCAATAAACCTGAATAATAAACCTAGGTTTTGTTCATCATTGAAAAATCTGCCTAAGAAATTACTCAATAAGAAACAATAAATAGACCATAAAAACATATAATCAATGATTTCCAATATCAACAATAACAGTATTAACAGAGTGTCATGAGAAGCAAAACCTCCCTATCCTTGTACCTCTTTAAAACTATTTTTGTAACTCTTTTTCAATTAATTAGAAAATTAACATGCAATTTGAATCAGAACTTTGAAAAGCTAAATGATTTTAATCGGATCATGTGAACACAAATTCCAAAAATAGGACTTTTCAACATTCATAGGAAGATCTTCCATCAACTCTGAATCAGCTTTGAGTCACCTAACCCCCTGACAAGGAATAGAGATGGTAAATGGACACATTTTCAAATAGCGCTTTTCCAGTCTACCGACCACAAAGAACTTCACATCATATGCCTCACATATGAATCAGATTATCCGTAATTTATGTCCTGATCTGTTACAAAAAATCTTTTTTTTACAATAAACTAGAATATTTCCCAATTTCTTCTGAGTGCTTATGTCAAGTACGAGAAACAAGTCACAGGATATGGTTGAAGCTGTTTGTGTGCTCTGGTGGTTGCATATCAACCACACAAACTTTAGTTTCCAAACATGCTTAAATCAAAACTCCTCATCAGTGAATGAACAGTGAGATACAGGTGCTTTATTTTGAACCTGTCCAGAAGAAAGTTACAAGGCAAGCCTGTGTCACAGCGCCACCCTGCGGTTGTACGAGCACGACACTGGAATATTACCGCCCAAATAAAATGGAAAGGGCGGTGCCTGGAAGCATGTGATAGATTTGCATCCAATGACCGAGTCCAAATATAAAACTGGTTGAAACCGGTTTCGTTCTTATATTTCAACCTATAAACTATTAAAACATTCGGTTGTATAATAGATTGGTCATTGTGCACGCCAAACGTTAAGTATTTCGCCGTAGCTCCTTGGTTGAACGCCACATTTGTTTGTTGCCAATTTTTCCACTTTTGTTCATTTACGAGCAAGATGCCCAAGAGAAAGGTAAGTAGATTTACGCTTACAGTATTTTAGCGCTTTTTTCATGCAATTATTTTAGTTTGAACCGATGGATGCGTTTGACTAGATCTCGGTGCCAAAATGTGGCTCACTGCGCACTTGCTCGGTGGTGAAGCTGTAGGGACAAATTCAAAAATTTTCCTTTCAGAAGAATGCATCGACAATTTTAACTTCTTTTTTTTAAAAGACTATATTGACACAGTGGACCCACGTTTCTCAACCCACTGCCTGCAAACTAGATGCAGCCGCTCTTTTCTGTCGTGCACAGTTCTAAACGCAGGCGCCCTGCGGTGCTCGTTTTTTGACAGCGACAGATGCGTGCAGGAAAATCCATGTGCATGGCGATGCATTATAGCAGTTCCATGTGCGTTTATATTACCAGCATATGAGCGTCTTTGACATGACGATGACTCCATATGCCATCAAGCGTAGGGTGTGTACTCTGGTCACCTGAGTGTCAAATAAGTCTTGAAGGCCTACGTGGAAAAGTTTAGAGCAAATCTGGCTCAGCGGTTTTCAAATATCCGCTTTTTTTTATCCCCGGTATTGAAACATCCAAATGAACAGAGATAGACGTGAGATTCGGCACAGACGTGGAGTAATAGCGGGATTCTAGTCAGGAATTGCACTTCCGTAATACGGCTCTCTTTTGTGTAAATGACATTTGAAACGCCATGGGAGGGCGAATAAGCCCACGTCGTTTTTAGCGTGACGTGATCCTGAAGGGTTTTACATGTATTGTGTTTTACACACAATAACGCATACAGGTTAAAAGAATTGGTCGAGACAAATTCAAACTTCTCTGCAGTTATAATCGGTATTCAAAGTGGTGATTCACATCCCTTCGTTGGGTTCTAGGGGTGTGTGGATAAAGGTGGACAACGCTTTAATAAATGTTATTTTCCATTCGGATAAAGCTAAGGGGGCCGTTTTATCCTATTCTGATCTAGTCCCCGTCTTCCTTGTAGTATTCTGGCGCGTCGGTGACGCAACAATGAAAGTGTCGTGGCGCGAAGACAATGTTATGGTGACGGGACAGATTTGAATTTGAATATGCGCGGGTTTTTTCTCCCCCTAAAGTTTTACTAACCAACAGGTTCGAACAAACGCATCTGGTCCACATAGCCTGCAAAGAAACAAAATGAATGCGGGGGCAGAATTGACAAAGCACTGTGGGGACAATTAGCAGAGAAATTAACACGAAGAAGAACATTAAGGAACCATAAAGTATGTGAGAAAGGAAAGTGTTCATCTGCTCTGAACGCCGATCACCAGTCTCGGACACCCTTTCTGCTGTCTTAACGCTTCTTGTGCACAAGCAAAACTGACTAATGAGTGTACCCTACTTGGATTTAACTCCCCATTAATTTCCTTTTTTTTCCTTTTATTCTAGGTAGACAGTGCTGTTGAGGCTAAGGAGGTAAGATAATACCAATCTATGAATGAACAGTTCTCCAAATATTATACAGTTAATATCTTTTGAAAATCTCATATTCATTTATTTTCTCTCTGCTATAGCCAACAAGATGGTCCAAGCGTCTGGCTAATGTAAGCTCTACACTCAAAACAAATGTAAATGGGTTTTTTTTACTTTTTGCATTACACATTGTTACTTAAACATAAGTATGTTTTGATTCATATTTTTGCATCTTAAATATTTATCGTGCAGATTATGTAGATCATCTGCATACAGTATATCCCAACTTGTATGGTAAATACCCATCAGTCATGCTCCATTACATTACACAGACTATTACATTCTTGAAATCTCCATTTCCACCCTTTATAAAGTCAAGCTAGCACTTGTGTATATAATGATTTAAACTATAATACCAAGATGTTGTGACCCAAATAACAGGTATTTTCATCAATATATTTGTATTCAAATAAAAAAAGATTCTGGTTTTAAAGCAAATATTTTCTTTGCTCCCCTCTTTTAGAAACCCCAACAACCAAAACTGGCACCTAAACCCAAGAAAGCTCCAGTAAAAGTACATAAAGTTTTGTGTCATTTGTAGATTGCTAAAGCCTGATTTGTGTTTTCTGTCACATGTGAATTTGGGCTATGCCTGCAAGTGTATTTCTTGGAAGTTTGTCCTGTATCCAGGTTATGATGAGATTTTCAGGGGGGGGAATCAGATACACTGGTTAACTAATCCTACGTGGAAAATAGGGCAACACAACTTGATCATGAGGGCTGAAGATCTTTGACGAGTCAGTAATCACATGTCATGTTATCTCACAGAAGGCAGCCAAAGGAAAGAAGGCCAGCCCGGCTGAGAATGCTGATGCCAAGGCTGAGGTTTGTTTTTTCATTGTGAGAATATTCCCCTGTTGCAGATGTGTCATCAATGCAATTTTCTACTTTGAGATTAGATTAGAATTGTTTCAATTGCCACATAACCAAGGCTGGTGGAACTTGTTCTCTACATTAACCCACATAGTCAGTCCAGCTGCAACGTGGTGCTCAGGAGCTGAGTTAGTTGAATTGAAGATAGTAATGATGATAATAGAAGAAGATGATTAGTTTATGCAATGCTGGTTTAGATAAATTCAGTGATACTTTGTGAAGTGGTCCTATAATCACAGAGAAACAACGATAGAAACAGGACAAAGTTGAGGTGAAAAATGGAGGGGGAAATAGCAAATAAAATTAATTTAATATTTATCAATCAAAAGGCAGTAGGTATGATTACACTCACTTTTAACAGGAATATTTGCTCTGCAGAGATGTGACTTAATGAAGTTATTTAGTTAGCATTATTACCATGTCACATACAGTGTGTGTGGGGGACTGTACGTGTTATATCAACCAACCCATAACTGTTATCTTTTTCCTTTTCCCATTAGACACCTAAGGTTGAGGCCACCGGAGATGCCAAATGAAAAGTAGAAAGACTTTTGGAGTTTTCCTTGTTCTGTGTACTTGGTGATTGTACAGTTTTGGAAAAGTATTTTTTACCAAGTTTTATATTACAAATGTCATTTATAGTTTTGTTTTTTTGGGGGGGTTGCACATGAAGTGGGGTGGGTCACATCCCTATCTACTTTTATGCCATTTTGAAAGAATGCCATCCAAACCTTGTAAAAGTAACGTTTTTAAGTTGTGTGATTTTTTTTAACTGCTGAAGAATACAGATATTTTCCTACGTTATGGATTTAATTTTAGTTTTGAACCCAAAACAATTATCGTGAGGCAGCTAAAGTATATAGATAAAAGGTTTAAGGAGAAGAGATTTGCCATCGTCTCCTTTTATTCTAACATATGAGCAATGTTGAATTGCTTGGCAATTATTTTGAAGCACTGTATTTTGACACGTGATCCAGTCATTGAAAATGCCACAAGAAAAACTTATTTAAGCAAAACGTGTATTAGGACAATGGTTTAGTGAATTTAGGCAATATACGTGAACTTCCTTGTCAGGGGGAAAGTTCTGTGTAGAGATTATGTTCTCTTACAGATGGATACAGCTCTACACACTTCCATTTTTGAGTTTGAATGTTTGATGTTCCCAAATAAAATGTTCCAAAACATCTAATTTTATTTTATTTTTCTTGTGCAGAATAGCGTTAGGTGTGGTATCTTGCTGGTAGAGCGCATGCTTTCGGAACTGACGAGCCAGATTCTTTGCCATTATTCAGAAGGAGCTAATCTTAAATAAAAGACCCGATTTCACGTGTCACAATTGGTCCTTAGGTTGTGTGGGTATACAAAGACTTAAATGGAGCATTGGGGATTAAGGCTGGGAAGCCCTTTCTGATGCCCCCAGGTGGATTCAAACTCTGGCTTGTCAGTTCCCAAAGCGAGTGCGCCAACCGCTGAGCTACCATGGCTCCCATGATATGAGGAGCTAATCTTAAATCTTAATATCACTAAAAGATATAAGTTAATATTAGATACACAGCCAGTCTGAAAAAAAGCAAGACTTTTTTGATTCAGTCATTACCTACATGATGATGTATACTGTGGATATGAGCAGCCAATGACTGGTATAATCCTACTTATCCCATTTATTTAATAATTCCGATTGAGCCAAATTACAGCAATATATTTACACAAAGATGTGCACCCAAGTCCAATAAGATGCCCCCATTTTTTCCTAGAGGAATCGGAAACCAGCAGTCTGAACTTACTGACCTTTCATCTTGACACGCATGTATCTGAAAAAAAAAGTACAATTAGTTATTTAACACCTGCAACCGTATCAGGGACATACTTGACAGAAAGGTCACCAGAACACCAGCAGGAAAGACACTTGATTTGGTCATTGTATTCTTAAAATGAAATAGGTATTGCATTAAGCCATCCAATTGTATAGGAGTGGGCAGCTGCAGCGCCCAGGGAGAAAGTAGCTTAGTGTCTTTGCTCAATGACACCTAAACATGTTTTCTGAAGGAGCTGGGGATCGAACTAGTGATTGTATGATTACTATGTGACCAACTCTACCTTTTGAGCCATGGTGCCCCTAGAAAGCAATGGCATTTTTACTAGTCAAAACATGGGGGATCTAAAAGATGGTTTTAAGCTACAACCCCTGATTAGAAAAAGTTGTGATGTATGCTAAACTGAAATTGAAACTGAAATGTAAATGACATTTGACCTGTATTACATTGGAAACTACAAAAGCACATAATTTAATGTTTTAAATTTCTGATTTCTTTTTTCCGAATACACTTATTTTAGTTTTGATCCTTGTACCATATTTCGAAGGAAGCTGGGACAGGAAAGCATTTACCACTCTGTAATTTGCCATTCATTTTCACAACACCTCTTAAAAGATGCTTAGGGACTGAAGATACGAAGTCATGAAGCATTTCAGGTGTAATTTTGTCCCATTCTTCCTGCAAACAAGTCTCAAAGTGTACAACAGCACGGGGTCTTTGCTGTCACAGTTTTTGTTATAAAATGTGCCATGCATTCTCTATCGGGGACAGGGCGGGCCTGCAGGTAGGCCAGTCCAGTGCCCGTATGTACCCTCTTCCTCCATAGCCATGCTTTTATATTGTGTGCATAATGGCTTTACATTATCCTGTGCATTGGTGATCCTTTATATCACCTTGAAGGAAGCTTATCTTGCTCCAAAATATCTGAACTTTTCAGCCTCAATAATGCCATGACAGACCCTGGCTTTTTGTCTTTTTGCTGCTAACAGTCTGGATGGTCCATTTCTTTTTTGGTCTGGATCACACAGTATTCATGTCTGACTACAGTACATGTTTCCATGAGCCATTAAAATAGGATGGCTCATTAACACGAGCCAAATTAATCCTGAGCCAACATGGTTTGAGCCCCTGGTTCCTTCAGAAAGTGTTGAAGTGTCCTTGAGCAAGACACTGAGCCCCTAACTGATTTCCGGGCACTGCAGCCTACCACTGCTATATTATAGGCTGGGTTAAATGCAGAGGAGAGCTTTTATAGATGGGGGGCTATGGTAGCTACAAGTAAGACATTACAGATTTAATCCCACCACAGGGTGTCAGGGGAAGGGTATCCGGCCCCTACCCCTCATGCTCAGGTACATGTGAGGCAAACATTGTAAAGCACTTTGAGTGCTCGCTAGACTAGAAAAGCACTATATAAAAATGAGACAATTTGCCATGAATAGTGGTTCTTGATGCAGTGCTGTCTCAGGGCTCAGAGAGAATGGTTATTCAGTTAAGACTTGTCCATTTGCTCTACCCACTGAAATCCTTCCAAATTTCTTGAATCTCCTTAATTATATGTTATGTACCATAGAGGACAAAACATCCAAATCCCTCCCTATCTCTCTATGAGGAGCTTTCCTTTGAACATTTTAATATCTTCCTTGTTCGTGTATTTGTTGGTAAACTGGCCATCTCTCTTCCTAAAGGACTACAGGCCTTTTCTAGATGATGCTTTTACACCAGATCATGAAAACATTCACCTGTTTCTAATCACATCCTTTTTTGGATATCTCAGCTCATCACTGCCCCTAAATATCCTCTTTCCCTACTTGTTTTGGAATGTGTTGCAGGAAGGAATGGCTGTGTATTTACAAATTAAATGAACTTGACCAGACAAAACATTAGTTACCTGGTCTTTGTGCTGCACAGTGGAATCCAAGTCAAAATAAATGAATAAATCACTGATCTTTATTCTATTTGCATTGTCCATGCCATCCAAACTTTTTCGAGTGGTTTAGGTTTGTATGCTATCAATCAGAGGATCGGTGGTTTGATCCCCGGTCCTTGGAGAAAGTGTGTCGAGGTATCCTTGAGCAAGAAACTGAATCCCATGTAGCGCTACTTCTCCCTCTACTCTCCTCCTGGGGACATCATTATCTCGGTGTGAATCTGTGTGTGTTTAACATTTTATATATTTTATTTGCTCACAATTGGAAATATAGGTTTATTATATGTAAATCTTTACAACCAGTATAGATATTAAAAACCATAAAATATCACAAAAGATTACAAACTCATATGTAGGTGTTTAGCGTTAGTCTTTGTTTTAAGACACCTGTCAATACAGTTTGGACAGAAGTTGCTAATCCTCGGTTTTGCATTTTGGCACAGCGGGGTGCTTTGGTTTACTGGCGGTCCAACTCTCCCATCAAACATCACTTTCCCTCTATCGCCAGTAGAGGTCACTAACAGATCAGTCAATGCATATAGTGGGTGTGAGTGTCCCACCTCCCCACTTCTTCATCTCCGTCCAGTAGGTGACGCTCTCCGTTTGTTTTCACAGCGTGTGAAACTCGGTCAAAGATAATTGTCTAACGTGAGACATCATCGGTTAAAGTGGTTGTGTGGTTGAGATGATTGTCTATTTTAGATCATATTCCAGTTTATAAAGTTTCCCTTAACTTGTTTTTTCAACATTCTTTCACAACTCCGAGGAGCTTGCGTGAAATCATGTAACAACAGCAGATTTCAAATGTAGGTCAGTTTTGACAGGGCAGCCCCTCCCCCTTTTATCCAAGAGGGGACCCACCGTAAGTGGAAACAGAGCTCCAATCTAAGTAAAAAGTCCCTCGGTTCTGTAAGCCTGAGAGGTGGATAAATTAGTTTAAAAGCATCGAAAATAGAGGAAATCTCTCTGCAGGGTGTTTCAGACTTAAGATTCCGACATAGCTGAGTTGGTAACCCCACACGTGTTTGTTTTGTTGTGATCATCAAAGAAACACCCGGAGCAGTTGTTGTGTGTATTAAATCCAAATTAAGAACGTATGTAAAACAGATCGATGCAAACTGACGAACAAAAGCCTTTATTTTAAATGGATAAATTACAGGAATATGGCCTATATTGAAGGCTTTCGTGGCTTCCATCCATTCTGTATTGACTTTGTTGAACGTGGCACGGTACCCAGGGAAGACTGCTGTCTTATTGGTATGGTCCCTCATTTCGGAAACCTCTTATAAAATGTCTTGTGTGTGAGCAGAAAGTTAACTTTCATTTGATTCACTTCTTACTGCCATATCCATCCCCTCTATGAGACACTAATAACGTATATATATAATATATATATGTTCGTGTTGCGAGACGAAATAATATCGTCCTAAAGAAAAAGAGCAGTCCTCTCATACGCATGGAATGTATAGTAATGGCTGCAGTGGGTAAGGGCTATATGAACCCGGAGTCTTTGCTATTCATTCCATGGGGTGGGGCTTGCTACCTACCCTA
>OMLC01001669.1:0-11166 GCA_900302585.1 Regalecus glesne
ATAATTATGGTCTTCTGCTGCAGATGCTGAAGGAGAGCTGGAGCTTCACATGCATTCACAGTTGTGTGTTAGGATTGAACGTGACTTCTTAAAACTCAACCACTGAAAAGGTCTACCTTGACCAACCTCCATCGCCCTCAGTCTCTTTAGCTCTCTCAGGCTCCACGTCCATCAAGTTACTTTTCTGCGGTCGCTGAACATGCAAATCAGACAAGCTAAATCCATCCATCCATCCACTGTCAACACTTATCCGAAGTCAAGCAGAGTCATGCTGGAGCCAATCTTAGCCAGAGAAGCACAAAATATGTAAAAGTTGTGAGAAGGTAACTTTTTTATGTTGGTTCAAGATGTGGAAGGAAACATATCTTTTCTCTCTACAGTCCGACTTCTTTTGTTTGAAATCATCTGCTTGCTCCCAGTTGCTCTGCTGTCTCTCCTCAGCCCTGCAGAAGAGGATCAGCCCCTACCTCCGGCCTACCCCGGTGGGAGACAACAAAGTGTACTTGGTGACCTTTGACCCTCTGCTTACTGACTGAAGGGACCTCAGAGGCAAATGGCCTGATAACACGTTCTCTTCAGACATCATAAGAGATCACTGCTCAGCTACTCAGTGTCTCTTCGAAACAGCGACCCTTCCCTCCATCAAAGTGAAGATATATGGCCCATAAATGCCCCTCTCCCTCTCCTGGTTAAAATTCACATTGGTGCCATCTGTCTCCAAACACCTTAATTTGTCTTCCTGGGCCTCAGGGATCTGGGTGTACTGGTGATCTACTCATGCAGGGGGCTGAGGCTTTACAACTGCCAATGAATATCTCTAGGATTATTTACGTCACCTCTGGACCCTTCGTCCATCAATCAGTTCTCACTAGTGGCTGGTTTTCTGTCGTCATCCTACCAGATCGCTGCTGCTGATTTTTGTTTAGTTAAGGGAGAGTTGGCAGTCCTCTCGCCCTCGGCGTTTCAGTTTCACAAGAGAGGGAGACAGACGGAGAGAACCTGGAGAGAAATACTCGAGACAGATTAGAGGCAGCTGAGGTGAAAGAGTGAGAGAGTACCACTTCATAAGATGTGCTTCTCTCATTTGGGGAGCATAGCTCGGGAGGTTGGGTGATTGGTGGTTTGATTCCCTGGTCTTTGCCGAAAGCATGTCAACATGTCCTTGAGCAAGACGCAGAACCCTGAACTGCTCCCTGAGCACGATGGTGTGGCTGTACTCACTGCTCCTATACAATGGGATATGTTAAATGCAGGGAAAAAATTCCACCAGACTTAGTGGCGTGGCAATAAAACATCTTCACATCAACCAAAGGTACTTCAGTCTGAATCAAAGATGCCCCCCACTCAAAATGCCAACTGGTGGCACTTGAAGTGGAGCAAGTGCGAAATTAGTGGAGGTCAAAGGGCAAATTTCAGGAAAACACAGCCCATGGCAATTTCATGGATTCATCTTTCGATGTCTTTTTTATATCTACCGCAATCTGACTTTGGATAACCAGCTGGAGATTACGTGACATCTTTCCATATCTGCACATTTCTATGAAGATATGTTAGACGGCAAATTATCAGACGCGACTGACACGTTTGACTTTGAATTTTAGAAAATAGAGCTTTATTATTTTATCATAAAAATGAGGTCATGGCATCACACATACATGTCAAAAGAATAAGTCTCATGCTAGTGCCACTGTTCATACATACAACGACATGTGATCTCTGCATCTAACCCCTGATAGTGAGCAGCTGCAGCACCCAGGGATCAACTCCAGTTTATTTTCGAACTGCCTTGCTCAGGGGCACTGGCAGGAGTATTGACCCCAACATGCATGCCTTTATGATGGTGGGAGGATACTGGAGCACCTGGAGGAAACCCACACAGACATGGGGAGAACATGCAAACTCCACACAGAAAGGACCGGGGACAGGATTCAAACCCAGGACCTTGTTGATCAAACTTAGCCAAAAGGCTGAGAAGCAAAACAGTCCCATAATCCTGCTTTACAGATTTCATTGCATCAAAGATACTTCAGGACATGCGTGTGAAATTGGTCATTCCCTGCTAAGATGCTACGTATGCTAAATGTTAATGGTATTCATAGTAAAGTGATTCCTAGAAACCCAAATATGGCAGTGCAGGGTTGTAGTAGAGCATGTTCAGACTCAGTGTGTGACTCCTCCAAGCTGAACAAGACCACAAGAGGCGCAGCTCCTGGTCTTAGTCATCAGCCATGTAAATTTGATCACCGCTAAACCTCATCACACCCAGAATATCATGTCCTGACATCTGCCTGTACTGTGAGACTCATCCACAGATCAGCAAGTACAAAATAGAATATGTTCCCCTTCCACTGACTGTGATAATGATAATCCCAGGCCTGTAATCTGTTGGATTTGGCCAACAATGCCACAGTCTGTACTTGCAGCGTGGTCTTTGGACTGGGGCTGACACTTCTGCACCTCTTCCTTGTCTTTTGATCTACTCTTCAATTACACCATGTAGCAATCATCCGCACATCCAAAAGATGGTGATTGAAGTTAAAAGGATTCACAGTGATAATTTAGCCACAATCTGGGCTGTTTAGAATGGGCACTTCTTGAAAACACTGACTTTTGAGGTGGGAGTTTACGACTGGATTTTTCGATTTTGAGAAACAGACATGTTCATTCCGCCAGTGCGTCGCGAGGCGGAGTGAGCCGTGGAATTTGGAGGGACCCCATCTATGTTTGCATGCAGCCTCGTAAAACACTCATTTGAACGCACCGTGTAATGTCTGACAAAGTCACCGTGCAACTTTCTGCAAAGTGATTTGTCTTGATGTCAGTTACTAAGATTTAGACAAGATTTAAGAAAGGATCTTGGGTCTGATAAGAATAGACTTGAAGTCAAGACCCCTTAGACCTAGACCAAGACGATACCAAGACCAAGACAAACAAGTCAAGACCAAGTCGAGACCAAGACCGAGACCACGTAAAAGTGGTCTCAAGACCGGTCTCAAGACATACAACTCTAGATGAGGATGAGGACAGTATTGCTATCACTGTACATCAGTGAGGTGATGGTGTTGAGATATGCTACGTCTCTCATCCTGCGATAAGAATCAGGACATTACCGTGGAGGCGCGTGCCATCATGGATTGCACCTTTCAAATAGTCCACACTAGTCAAGTCCATCCATCCATCGACAACCGCTCATCCAAAGCCAGGTCTCACGGTCATGCTGGAGCCTCTCCCAGCACTCACTGGGCAAAAGGCAGGTAAACGTCCAGGACAGGTCACCATTCCATCTCAGGGCTGGACTAGTTATGGGTTCAGTGTCTTGATCAAGGACACTTTGGCACACTTTCTGTAGGGGCCGGGAATTTAATCACCAATCTCAAATTACTAGATGACCACCCTATGCCTGAGCTATGATTACCTCATATGAACCGATGATCCAAACTCAACTCCAGTACAGACCATGTACATAACCCAGAAGCACATGAGAACCCAGCTGTTGAACCGCTGTTCACGTAACACACACACATCTGAACGACACGGCCAGTGCATTTTGATAAAGGCCTTAATCTGGGTTCCTTGTGAGTTGTGTGTGATACATGTAATTATGCCGTGTTACACCCAGTTACTGTTGGCTTCCATTCACGACAACACCCTTGGATCTATTGGACAGCTCAGTGCTGGAAAATGGGGCCCTTGTGCAGAAGATCAACAAGCCTCCCTTTAAATGCTGGCTTTTCCAGAGGTACAGGGGTGAAGCAGGAGTGACCTGGAGCCTTTAGAAAGACTGACCTTTTTCTCCGGGGGGACACTGTACGGGGTTAAGCCACAGACGTAGGAAAAAAACCAACCTGACCGGACTGACATGTTTCTGAGCGTCGCTTGGGAGAGATGAAATGTCAGTTTGTCAAGGACCTGCCAAACCACCCGATTCTACACAGCATCCCTGTTCCACAGTCATGATGGGTTCATGCTCATTTCAGGCTTTCAAAGATGTTGGGTTTTAGCCTGACCGACGGACGCAGTCAGACAGTGCATCCTTAGCATCATTTCAGCCTGAAGCACGAAGGACTTTGGAGGAATGCTGAGCTGAGCGAGGGACAGTATCAACGTGTTTTGGGTCGATGCCTCTACACACATTCATTTTACAATCAAGCCCTGAAAGACATAAATGGCTTTTACACACGTCCAGCTGGGCCTTGGAATCACTTTGCACCCTGATCTTTGCAAACCCCCCTCAACACACACACACACCACTACCCAACTGGAACTCCACCCACCCACCCACCACATGGAACTGATCACACATCCACCAAACACGCGGCAGAGATAAGTCAGCCAAATGATAAACACCCTGCCTGCTGGTGTGAGGGACAAGACAGGAGAACAGGTAGACAGACAGGCAGATGCTCGGACCCGGAGCTTTCCTTGTATTAGAAGTTTGGACTTGGTTGTATATAGAATCGGTGCAAACTCGAGTCCATGTGCACACGAGAGAGAAGGAAACAAGTCAAAAGGTCTGAAGGATCCACGGTGGTTGGAGCCGTTCTTTGAAGAGGCTTGGGGTTAATCTTGGACTCCCAGGCTGCCCAACGTCAAACAAACGGCTTTGGTTCCACAGTTAGACTAAATACAGCTCGTCCCCGTGGGAGGTCAAGATTAGACTATCGCCATAGCCGTCGCACATGGACACACACAACCTTCCTGCCCACCATTGTTGAACTGCATGTCCTACAGAGTAAGTCTGGGGTGGATGTGCTCAATCCTGCATGTCATCCACTCCTGCCCTTCATATGAACAGCCTGCCACACATGGCCACCGGCACAGTCCCCCCGGAGATAAAGAGGGAGAGTGTTCTGGGATTAAGGTGACGCGGCGTTCAGAGGTGCTTAGAAGGCCTCGTTGGGCGTTAATCCCAACATTAACGATACAGGCAACAAAAGGCTTTGGTGGTGAGCACTGGGGAGGTGAAATATGTGATCAAGTCACCGGTGAAGTCTGTCTCACAGCTGTCGCCGTGGTGGACAGAAACCCACCGTGCTCCCCCTTGGAGGGAAGCCTGGTTGGTGAGGGGGGGGCATGGCTCAGGGGTTAGAGCTGATCATCCAGTGACCAGAAGATCGCTGGTTCAATCGCTGGCTCCTTCAGAAAGAGTGTTGACGTGTCCTTGAGCAAGACAATGAACCCCAAACTGGTGTACGGGCGCTGCAGCTACTCACTGCTCCTATACAATAGGAAGGGTCAGATGCAGAGGACATAAATTAATTGTAGGAATACAGCAAATGAGGTGGCCACCCTTTCACACTGATTACAAGGCAGACACCAGCCATGTTAACCAGTGTCTAACGTGGCAGCCAGTCATGAAGGGATTTCAATAGATCTCATCAGTACTGCAGAAAATACCTCAAAGTGAGCCAAATCCTCCAGTTACTATCAAGAACACTTTGAAGATAGCTCAGTGGTACAACGCAGGCCTCAGGAACTGATGAGCCAGAGGCAGCAGGTTTGAACCCATCTCGGGGTGTCAGGAAGGGCATACGGCCTTTATCTCTCAAGTTCCATCTAAGTCTGTGCCCACCCAGGTCCCTTCCTCCTGAGCTGTGCCACCCTTGGGGGAACCAGTGCAATGCCTCGATGAACTTCATCAGGACCAGGACCGTTGCTGCTTGGCATGTTCCTTAGTGACTGGTGCAGCTGTCTTTGAAGCAACAGAAACCACATCCCTCTGGATTAACAGTTTTCTGAAGCAGCTCTGACTGACTTTAACAGACAAGTAGATTTAATATCTCTCTAAAGCACATGGCGATTTTTACAGTGCATGGCTTTTACAACCATCTGGGCAGTTCGGGGAAAAAAGGAGAAATGGCTCCAGCATAACAAGTGATGAAAAGTGGCCACTGCAGAGCTGGATGGTGCTTTTCATATGCATTCTGTTATTCGATGCCCTAAAGACTGGCATGCTGGATGGTTAATCTGTTATAGCTGGGAAACAGACCGACTCTTGGCAGTATTTGCCTTTGTGAGTATTTGTACTGGTACTTGTCCCACGTTATAAAACAACTCTTCAGATACTCCGTTTTTGCTCGTGGTATCTGCATACATCTGCACAACATCCCGAACACGGCTATTGCAGCTCAGCGTGGACCTTTTCTCTCATTCCATAGTACCCCGCTGCACGGCAGCCATGTTTTCCACAGATGTCTCCTAACAGCTTCTTGTGCCATTCGTCATGTTTAACTGTAGCAGGCACGGCCTTCACCATATAAGCAGCAGCATGGACGTGCATTCTCTGAGGAATACATGTAGTACGGCTTTCTGTGCTTCACACCGTGCCAGGAATATCTATTTACAAGGCTGTAGCCATCACACGTGTTACCTCAGCAGTTACAGTGTGTGATGTGTCAATGCCCTTAATTCCCTCCTTTACCCTTCCCTTTGTGCGGCCTTGCACCTAATCCGTCAGCGTGTCCTAGCAGGCTCTCCAGAAACAGTGGAGAACAAATACGGTGGGGCATTGTTTTATGGGCTGAAGAATAAACCACCTGTGGCTGCCTTTTGTCACCCTGTGAGGCAAGTGTTCTCCTCGGGCCCAGCTCTTAGATCTGCTTTCAACTTTCAGACACATTCATTGTGATAAAACCACCCTCTCGGGCACCCTGGGTTATTTTCCCAGCCCAGAGACAGGTATCCTTTTCAAGGACTCACGGGATGACAATGTGAAGCGCGGTGAAAAGGAGAAGGCCTGAAGAAGAGAAACATCACAGGGTGGCCTCAGACAAATCGTGAATTACAGAACGATTAAGAGAAAAATGTCTGCTTTTGTGTTGGGTAATTCCTGTAGGATCGTGTCCCTGGCCACCTGGAGATGACTCCCTCCCCGTTCTGAAAAATCTCCCCCTCCAGAAGAGTCCCCCTGAATAGGAAAAAGGAGAAGCCAACATAGATATCAAGCATTTGACCTATGACCTCACACACTTGCCATGTGGTAGCCAACGACACCCAACCTCTCACAGTAGACCTCTAAAGTAAAACTCCAGATCCAAATGAAGAGATTTTGGATCTAGCCTTGAGGGCAGCATGGCTCAGTGAGTAAAGCAGTTGTCTGGTGATCAGAAGGCTGCAAGTTCAATCCTGGTACCTGCAGAGAGGCTTGTCAAAGTCCCCTTGAGCAAGACAGTATTTCCCTAACTGCTCTCCCCTGTGACAGACTGGCAACCTGTCCAGGGTATTTCCCCACCCTTCGTCCAATGAACATTTAGAAAGGCTCCGTTTCCAGCGCCACCCAATTTCAGATGAGTGGGTGATGAGGCATGGATGGATGGATGGATGGATCAAACCTTGTTTGGTCCAATGTATACAGGTGTACAAATTTGTACATCCTCAAGGAGATCGTAATGCTGGTATGAGGAGGAAAAGCTTTATTTATGTAATGATAATAATAAAAAAATAATGATAATAACAATGATTCGCTTATCAGTCCCGCAAGGGGAAATTTAGATTTCTCTGCATTTTTGACCCAACCTGTTGTATAGGAGCAGTGAGCTGCCAACATATGGTGCTCGGGGAGCAGTTAGGGGTTAAGTGTCTCACTCAAGGACACCTCGACGTGTTATATGCAGGACCGGGGATCGATCTTGCAACCTTCCGATTGCCAGACGACCACTCTACCTACTGAGCTATGCCACCCTCAATGGCATGTGGCATGTGTCACTGAACATACTTATGTACAACCAAACCTGTTCTCTACATTGGACCCATCCTTCTGTATAGCGGCAGTGAGTAGCCACAGTGCCCAAGGAACAGTTGAGGGTTCAGTGTCTAGCTCAAGGATACCTTCACACGCTTTCGGCAGGGGCCAGGGATCAAATCATAAATCCTCCAATTACCAGACAGCCGTCCTACCTCCTGAGCTGTGCCGCCGCTAAAAGCTTTTCACTGCTAATTTATCAGCGTCAGTCTTGATTTGCTGCCTCGATATCATTGAACGATCAAACAAGGCCACCAGTAAGAGGATCAGACGGTGCTTTAAAATGGGAATCCCCATGAAATCTGAGGAAATTATTCACGGGACAGAGACGGGATGCATGGTGACATTACATCATGGCTGAACGTCTTGCAAACATCTGTGTTTCCAAAACACTGCTACGTCTCTAGCCCCTCTTCAAAACAAGTGCAATGACTACCAGAGGGTGGATGCGGATCCTTGTGAAAATAGGCAAAAAGAGGGGAAACTTCTGTAAAATACACCCTCTTTAGAGTACAGCTGCAGGGTTGCCAACTTTGGGTACCAAGCTAGAGTGAGATCTTGATACCATGGGTTCATTCACGCGTATGCACACTTAATCACCTGCACATATTTGGACTTAATTCACCATCAGGGTTTGGAAAGGTTTGCAACTTACACATGTGGCAGGAGCGGGAGCTGAGGTCTAAGATTTAGGGATACCACCTGACTCGGACACCACAGGACTCACACCTACAGTTCTCACAATATTAGACATGCACGTGAACACGGACCTCTCAGACTAACCCAAAAAAAGGGCACACAGGTTCCAATGTAAATGACTACAAGTCAAAAAGGCAACAACAAGGGTTTACAGGGAGAGGAGAGTTTCTATGTTGTCTGGTGTGGAGAAGGAGCACTGACAGACAGACAGGAGGTGGAGCTGGAGGTGGAGGAGTTGAAGATGCTGAGATTTACATTGTGATGAAGAAGGACAGGATTAGGAACCGGTATATTAGAGGAGCAGCTCAAGTTGGAGGGTTTGGGGACAAAGCCAGAGAGACCAGACTAGCAAGACTGGTCTAGTGACCACTCACAGCACTTTACAACATATGCCTCATATTGACCAAGCATGAGGGATTAAGGGCAGATGTCCTGGAGTGAAATCAAAGCCATGATGCCCAGGCATGTACTCTACCACTGAGAAGCAGAAAAGTAAAGAAGTAAGAACACAGGGAAGGAAAGCCACTTAATCTGGTCACTGTATTCTCACAATGAAATGTGTCCTCTGCATTTAACCCATCCTGCTGTGTAGGGGCAGTGAGCAGCTGCAGCACCTGGGGGGGGGCAGTAAGGGGAGGGTTCAGTGTCTTGCTCAAGGACACCAACACACTTTCTGAAAGAGCTGGGGATCAAACCAGCAACCCTCCAATCACTAGATGACCCTGCTCTACCTCCTGAGCTATGCGGCCCCCAAGATACACACGCAGACATAAGCATACACACACACTGCAATGGTGGTGTCAACCATACAAGATAAATAGGGGTTAGGTGTCTTACTCCAGGACACCTCAGCATTTCTATCAGAAGACAAGGATTGAACCAGGAACCCTCCAGTTACCAATGACCTACTCTGCCTCCTGAGCCACAGCTCTCTCTAAGATGATGAAGGATGATGGAAGTATATTACAACAAAATGAATCAGATCACTACTCATGACTCCTGCCCAGTGATACAACATCTACGCCATGGTTATTAGCTAAATGACAGGTCTGTCTCACCGTCAGTCCCCATGCTGTGGGGTGGACATGGATTTAGATAGAGGTCAGGGGATTACGGCTGGCTGCCCTTCCTGATGCCTTGTGTGTGGGTTCAAACCCAAAACATCTGGCTCCTCCGTACCCAAAGTCCATGCTTTACTGCTGAGCTACCGCGGCCCTCACCAACATGTTGAGATACAGAATAGCCTCAATATGTGTCATTTCCAGTGGTGATAACTGAAGATAAATTGACAACAGTCGGGTTAATGAACAGGATCCAAAACATTCATTCACCTGCACAGAGGTCTGTTATTGTGGTTCCCCATCAGGCCCCATGTTGTGGGGGTGGATGGAGACTTTGATGGAGCTTGGGGGATTGAGGCTGGATCTCCATCCTGATACCCTGCGGTGGGTTTGAACCCACAACATCTATCGCATCAGTATCCAAAGGGCACGCTCTACCCCTGAGCTACTGCAGCCCTCTACTCGATCATTTTCACAAAGGGTGAAAAACAAATGAGATCCAGATTTAGTCTAAGAGCCCATGATAAAAGCCTGTCTGTATTTATGGTCTGAGTAGACCATAAATTCATCAGCACACCATCCCCTCATGGTGTCCTGCCTGTGGCCCGCGTGGTGGGGATCACATTTGCTGATGTATTTCAAGGCTGGACATAAAAGCATTTGCTCCACATGTGGATGTGAAGCTTTGGATTAGCGCTGACAAGTGCTAGATTACAGGGTCCCCGCTGGCACGTCAAAGGGCCAGGCTGGATCCTTTCACCTCTGTCCTCAGTGGAGCAGGGTGAGGGTTACCTACCGTCCATGAGTTGCCTCAGTGAGAGGAGAAGATCAGAAGGCCTTCCGACATTTGCAAAGAACCGGTGGGGGTGGGTTGACCTGCACTACCCTAGCCATTGCTAAGAATCACGCCCCAGTCATATCTCTGAGTCAGACCCCCACCAAAAAAAGACCCTGCAAGGAAAGCTGACTTTGAACAATGGAGGTCATAGACTCGACGTGCACCACAATGCATGTCTCCGGACCCCCGACCCTCAGGCGGGGGGGGTATTGTGTCTGTACAAAGGAGAATGGCAGCCCTCGTTAAGAGGTGGCTGCACGTTGGCAACTCAAAAACAAAATTAACCCCCCCCAAAAAAGGTCATTAAAACTTTAAACCGGGCCGAGCTGGCAGTCAGTGCTACTTTGTGTCTCGCCTGTGTTGGTTGTGGTGTGGCTCACATGTGGATGCAGAAGTCGGGTGTCTGCGTGCACTCACGGCCTCTCGGCTTCTTGCCAGACGTCCCAGACTGGAGCGGTGTAACAAGTAGCCTCCCAGCAGTGGAGATGTCAGGGGGGCTTTTTTGTCCTTCATGTCTGTGCGCTCGGCTGGACAGATAATTTGGGACCGTGGCCAGAAGTTTCTAAGGAAATATGAGAGGGCAACCTCCTGCAATCAGCCAATGTCGGTGACCGCTCGAGTGCAACGCACCAACCAGCTACTGCTGCAAAATGTCGCCAGAGCTTCCATGGGAATCAGACCCACTGATGGGCCTTGTGCTTGTGTGCACACACACGTGTGAGCATGTGTGTGTGTGTGTGTGTGTGTGTGTGTGTGTGTGTGTGTGTGTGTGTGTGTGTGTGTGTGTGTGTGTGCGTGTGTGCGTGTGTGTGCGCGCGCGCACATTC
>OMLC01001678.1:7353-17406 GCA_900302585.1 Regalecus glesne
CTTCCTCCTCCTCCTCCTCCTCCTCCTCTTCCTCTTCTTCTTCTACTACATCTACTACTACTAAACCAAAAGTCTTTATAGCCAGACAAATATACTTTAATGTTATGCAAACCACCAGGTTTGATTTTCTTATTTCCTTAGATTTAGGATAGCTAAATTTTAAATGTTGGCATTTTAGAGAACTAGGCTAGTGAATGCAATGAATTTTTAAATTGTAATACTATGTTTTTGTTTTTTGATACCCTTTATCGGTCGGAATACACCAGTCCCTGCATGCATAGCTTTTAACTCGGGAGTTGTTCTTTTTTAACATCACATCAGGCAGTCACTCGGCTTTACTGACCCCCACTATGTTTTTGAATTGATTATCTAATATATTATTTATTTATTTATTTAGAGTATCAAATGCATTTGGATTATTTTATATCACTTTTGCTTTTTTCACCACCATCCTTTAATTGATATTTCTTAGTAAAGACACTGATGCTTACATGCTCAATTAGGTCAGTCGATGTCAAAGGATCTACACGGGCCCGATACCTCAAATGTGCACAAGAAAACCACTGTGATCCATCTGCTTCATCTATGTTTGATTTTTCAATAGAACACCTACTGTGAGGTTTCTGCAACCACAGTAACCTTTGACCAATTTTGAGCCAAAGGGACATTCTGTATTATCCATTACATTTGTCCACACGCAGCACAGGAGAAATGTATGTGCACTCTGAAGTCTGTCTGGTTTATTAACTCTCTAAATATATCAAAGAGTACATGCAATATAGACTATGGGACAGGAAAATGTGATATGCCCATTACCCATCACAGATAAGAAATACAGGGGCCAGTGCTGCTGACGCTTCAAATCTCCCGCCTGCAGTGTGCTATAAAAGCGTCAAATTGGGTTTGCCAAATGATTCGCATCCAGTTTATTCAGGCCTCAATGGTATTTATTTGGTTTCCAGCTCTTGGTTAAAACACGTATGAGAGCTGGTGTTGTCTTTCATTGAACCTTCTTCCCAAGTTGGTTGAAACACATTAGCGACACCCAGAAATGTTCTGCTGTGAAATTAAGATTTATATGGAATTTGAGGTTTGGCTTGTCAGTGTCTGTAACGTAGGAGATGCTTATCAGCAAGGCAAAATGAGTGTGAGAAAATTGTCTTGCAAAACACATTATTCAGGAAAGCTCTTGATTGTTCTCTTTCAGATTCAATTGATGACTGTCCCAGTAACTGCTTCGGCAATGGTGATTGTGTGGCTGGAACGTGTCATTGCTTTTTAGGATTCAGAGGACCTGATTGTGGGCGAGGTGAGTCACCAGCTCAACATCAATTTCAACTCTTATCAATCCCCATAAGCAGTACACATAAAACATGTGATTCATTCAAAACATATCCATTTGTTTATTTAATAAATTCATAAAAATGAAAAATATATTCATTTATTTGGCTTTCACACATTTTTTATTTGTTTGCTGTGTATCATTTTCCATATTTTCATCAAATCAGGCAACATTTCTGAGTTATTTTACCTCAGTTACTCTCAACTCAGCTGTATCATATATTGCATTAAGCATTGAAAAACAGTAGAATTGTTCCCTAGCCACCCTTGAATTACTGCACAGGCAATAGATCTCAAGGGTTTCCTTTTTTTCAGGTTTCTATTTTACTGCAGCCAAGACTATTATTGTTATGGGGGTTGTTTGGATTTTACAATGAAGATTTCTTAAAAAGCCTCATGGTAATGAGTTACAGTGTAGGGTTGTTGCATGCTCATCCTAATATACAGCTATCTGATATGTTTGTGATGATATATACTTTTCTTTACACCTCATTAATTTTAAATTTGATCATTAATTTTACCAGTCAAAAGCCCATTTTATGGTCATTGGGATAATTTATAATGTTTTGTTTTGTTACAATCTGGGTCAAGTCTGAGGATGCATAACAGCCGTTCAAAAAGAATAGATTAAATGTCAAAAGTTGAGAGCTGCATTTTGTCCTGCACACATCATAGTGGTAAGGAGACTTGTTAACATTTTGGTCCAAATCTTATTGTCCAGTGGGGGATGCGGCACTCACATTATTCTTTGAAGCTACGGTTTGTGGATCCCATTCAAATGGATGTGTGGTGTCTGCTCTTTTCAAAGCTGCCTGTCCGGTGCTCTGCAGTGGGAATGGTCAATACCTCAAAGGTCGCTGCATGTGTCACAATGGATGGAAAGGCTCAGAGTGTGATGTTCCCACCAACCAATGTATTGACATCACATGCAGCAGCCATGGTACCTGCATCGTGGGAACTTGTATTTGTAACCCAGGTTACAAAGGCGAAAATTGCGAAGAAGGTGAGCCATAATTTGGAGTTGTCACCAAATTTTGTGAACTTTGGAAAAAAAGACTACTACTTAAAACAGACCTACCAAAAAAAAAAAAAGTTTTTCATGTTGATATTCTAATCTACAACATGAAGTCTGGGGTATGAGAGGGATCTTTCCAGAACATTCAGAATCAAAAAGCTGTTCCACAGCAGAGTTTCACAATTTTCCTTCTTTGTGAAAGCAACCAATCGGAGTGCATCTCATTATTAAATTGGTTAAAATGAATAAAGATGTCAAAGGACTTCTTGGACTCTGGCCTAAAAACATCTCAGCATCTCAACCTTACAGAATTCATCAAAGGTTGCTCTTTTATTTTATTTACGTTTTGAGTGTAAGCTCTTTCTGTATTATGCATTCACCATAAATCTACTCTTTTACTGAAATTCAGAAGAAAAAAGAGCTCTCGTGTTAATCCTTGAAAGGCTTCACATTAGAGATGGTGGATACGGCTTCAACAGATAAGATTGAAGGAGCTTTTGTGTTTGTCACCGCTTGAAGGCTCTCATTTCAAGATGAAAAATGGACCCTGAGATTTTGATAAATGAGGTTTTGTGACAACCATAGGCCCCTATTCTATTTTGGTTGGAGTGTTAACCATAAGGAGTGCCGGGGAAGGTGGACAAGGGCCCTCTAACATTTTTACCTTTCTTACTTGTGACCTTCACCCACAATGATTAATTGCCAGGAGAGAAGTTCTTGTCAGTTAGCCTCTGATCTTTGTGCCTTGTTCCCAAACCATCTGCTAAGAGGCTAGGAATCCTGTTTGTCTTACTACAACAGCCTTTATACCCATTTATGTCATGGTAAAGAGGTGCTGCCGTGGCAGGGCCTGCTGCTCTCAGTGGCCAGACATTGCTCCTGCTTAGCGCCCATTTGCCATCTGTGTGCCGCATGGTTATTGTTTTGACCAGAATGACTAGTAGTCATTTGATTTCCTCTTAGAGCCTGTGTCCCCTGAACTTCAAGTGCTTATCCAACAACTTGTCAACAGAAGGGATCCTAAAAAGGCAGACATCTATCTTATATTTACATATAAATTGAGTTGATGCGGTATTAATTGTAAAGTATAGATGCAATAGCAGGAAGCCAATGGCTAGTGTTTAGTCACAGTGATTTCCTAACAGGCTGTAAAAAGAGTTTAAAAAAAATTAAGATAAATAAAATGATACCCGTATCAGTCCCGCAAGGGGATATTTGGATTTCTCTGCATTTTTAACCCAATCTATATTGTATAGGAGCAGTGAGCTGCCAACATATGGTGCTCGGGGAGCAGTTCGGGGTTAGGTGTCTTGCTCAAGGACACCTCGACATGCTATATGTACGACCGGGGATCGATCCTGCAACCTTCCTTTTGCCAGACGACCGCTGTACCCACTGAGCTATGCCGCCCCGTCAGTAAAGGGTCCTCTCTCTTTACTTCCCGTTATTTTTCCCCAGGTGCTCCCATAGTATACCCACTTTGATTTTTACATTCTGTCTAAGTAGGTTTTGGTTACCACAGCTTTGAGGAGCATCTTGGCATAGTTTTCAATTTAGAGGAACATGCATATTAAGGCCTACTCCCTCTTTGGGAGTAAATCTCATTACAAGATGATGTGAAAGTGCCAGGAGGAGTGCAGGCTGTACCTGCAGCTCTGTGCAGCTGGCTCCACTGTAAAAGTAGCTGGTTTGATTTGCTTTTTAGTAAATTTAGTTTACAATAGATTTCCCCAAGTGTGAGCTTATGTCTGTCTGCTCGGAATTGGTGTACATGTGCTAGACCAGTACCCCCAGTGACTGCTGGACCCACTACAGAGTTTTCTTTACTTAGCTTCAAATTAGATGCCAGACAGCTTGTCCCAATAGGGGATCTACGTTTCTCAAAGCAGTAGAAGTAGCAGGTAGACTTTTCTTGATTCCTTCTCTTTGCTCTTTATCAGTGGATTGCCTGGACCCCACATGCTCAGGTCGTGGAGTATGTGTCCGGGGAGAGTGTCACTGCTTTGTAGGTTGGGGAGGTCCAGGATGTGAGAGTCCCAGGGCCTCCTGCATGGACCAGTGCTCTGGACACGGCGCCTTCCTGGCAGATACAGGAACCTGCAGCTGTGATCCCAATTGGACCAGCCATGACTGCTCCACAGGTGAGTTTCAAATCAGAATTTCTCCTAGAAATGTTCTATCATTGGGGGAATATGGTGAAATGTTGGTATATTGTTGTCACTGATAGGCTACCATTAAACTTTCCACACCCTTATGTTACACCAAGCTTGCAAGTAGTCAGTTACGCTGTTGTAATTACAGGGCTGCAGACTTAACTTTTGATATTGATTGCACTGGTGTACCTCACTTTTTTTTAGGTGACCCCTAAATGATTTACTTGTTCTTTTGGCACTGCAATAATGCATTTTAGGCAAATTAAGTCAAGTCAAGTCATAATTAGGCATTTTAGGACCAGAGCCAGGAGAGACTGTTGGAACAGTTACCTCTGCCAATGATGTCGGGTCTGAGCTGGGCCTTTCAAGGCTAGAGACCGGCGGTAGCATTTTTTTTTCAGGTAAAAATAATCAATAGTTCTCTTAATTTTGAAAAAGCAGTATGTTTTAAGGTTATACCATTTGTGTAGGAGTACAGGCCATGTCCTCATACATGCGTATATGGCTCATTTTTCAACACTTTTCTCTACTTATCACAAAAAAGGTGAGTCTGTTCCAATTGATCAGAAGTGTATTCAGAAATGTTTCATCACTCAAACAGGTGACATCTTCAGTCTGAGACTGCAAGCATTCTCACCTTTCTTTATTTTTTAAAAATACATCGACACCACACGACAATAGGCTGGGTTTTTTTAATAAACTTCTGATCCAGTTGAACTGATTCACCTTTTTTGTGATTTCCCTTACCTGGATTATTGAGCATGCATCAAGACACTTTCCATCACTTACTCACCCTACTTTGCCTCTTATTGGCTAGTAATCATTGCCTTTGTTGGTTAGATTGAGGAGTGAGATGGTTAGGGCAAGAATGTCAGTGTCACAGCCAATCAAAGGCAGACTCTGATACAGTTGGATGTCTTTTGGAAAATGTGAGTGGGGGGAAAAATAACACCACACACATAGACTAACAGACCTTCCAAACTTCAGAAGCACTGGTGCAATCAATGAAAATGTTTAGTCACACTCGACAGATTTTTGGTTGAATGTGTAACCCTGGAGCCCTGAATTTATTTTATAAAAAAGCATGCAGTATGAAAGTACAAATAGTCTCATCTTAAACCTTTCAACTATGTGGAATATAAAGCATACTTTCTGTAAAGCCTAGACCGAATTTGAAACATGACATGTACAGGGAACTTATTTGGCACATTTTTGTTTTCCTTTTCCCCTTTGCACACATTTATTTTCTTATATCACTGACGAGAAGATTAGTTGGGAACCAGCCTAGAAATTGCTATACTATGGTAGGAGAAATACTGCAGACAGGGAAACATTTTTAAAATTCATCTTCACATAAAAGTGCCTGATATGGCACAAAGACCACTGATAGAGAGCAGTTTTTATGTTAGATTAAATCTTTGGTATTGCTGCTAGTTAATTTTATAGACTGTGATTAAGAATTTTACAGTTTACCTTATAGCTAGTGTTGAGGTCCCCAGCCAAAAGCATATTAATATTGCAGATCTTGCAGATGTTCTGGCAAAGGATTGTTTTCTAACCCCTGCTTGTAGCTCTGCATGTCTAAAATAACCAAGTATTCCATGGTCATCAGTGTTTAACCGATCCAAAATGGTGCAATTTGTGACTATATTCATTTCCCCCCTTTTGATGGTTACTGCAAACTTAATATTCTCTCTACTGATCTTAAAAAGGCGCTATCTTTAAAACCATGCAATAACATTGACTTAAAGCCAGTCAACTTTTTTATGTGGAATTTACCTCAGTACTTAAAATGATAGAATCATGATCATTATCAAGGTCCTCACAGACAGAAATATTTGTGATTACGTTTAAAGAAAATATCTTACCGTTATAAAAGGCTTTATTCAGATTGCTGATAAGTTGGAGATCCACAGTTCGCCTGGCTGATTTTACCCCAAATTCATTTCCTATGCAATCGGCTTCATCTCAAATCATAACACAGAAGGTTGGCTGTCACAGAAAAGAGAACAACCGTAGTTGGGATCTTGTCAGATACACAATAGAAACAGTAACAGTGGGCACTGTAAAGACTAAGCAGCAGTGGGCTGTATTAGTGTGGTGCCTGGGGACCAATTCCAGCTCTTTCTCATTGCCTTGGTCAGGGGGCAAGCAAGTGTATAAACCCTAACACACATGTCATCGATGAGGAGAGGAAACTGAAGCACACGCAAATTCCACACAGGAAGGACCTGACACTTGAGCCCAGGACCCTCCTTCTGTTAGGGAAAGATGCTCACCACTGGGCCACTACAATGCAAGTTGATGTGATTGATTCTCAAGTTGCTGCTCTCTTCACATTGACACAAGGCTTCAAGCTGATGATAGCTTTTGTGTTCGGGAGGGTTGTTCCTTTTCCTTTATGTTTTCTCTGTCCATGGGGGATGTTTTCCTTAGTTTGCAAGAGTGTAGTTAACACAAGATACGCTTTCACAGCTACAGTATGTCCTACGGATCAGAAAAGGTGGGTTAAGCTTGGATGGTAGCTCAACTTCCACTCCTTTACTTGTGTGGGAAAAAAACTCTTTCATTAAAAGTTTACTGAAGACTTGCTTTGCGCTCTAGAGTAGGAGTGCCTAACCACACGAAATTGCAAAGTTTGGTAAAGGGAAGTTGCTGCCTGGAGTATAAAGTATGCGGTGACTTCATTAAGTTCAATTTAAGGTTGCACTCATGAAGAGGCATGTCAGAGTTGTCACTTGCTGATAGATAAACCCAGATAACTTTTTTCTCTGCACTGTGACTTTAAGTCCATTGTGAACAATCAAAAAGTCAGAGGTAACATTGTGTAGTGTTTAGTTTCTAATTTATGTGAATCTAAACCATGCTTTATGTACGCTTGTGACTGCATAAAGACAATGTATGTGAAGTTCCAAAGAAGTTCAGGGATTGACATACGTGCATGTGAGGATGCATGCAAGCAACTCTTCCCATTTCATTTATCTCAGAGGAAATCTCTAACCCCCCTCGGACTAGAGGAGAGCACTGAGACATTATAGAGAACAGAGCTCTGATGTCTTAATTACAAATGCATCTCAAATGCGTTGACTCTGTCTCCTTAGATGCCATCACCATCGCACCCCTTCACTTCTGTCCCCTAGGTACCAAAATGTGTATTCAAACAAAATATTTTCAGTAAACAAGATTGTAAGTCAAGCAGTGACTAGGATCCATGACTTCTTTTATATTCTGAGCAGATACACTGACCTATTAGGTAATCCCAGGGATTTGACTGGAAATGGGCAGTTAGTCTGAGCTTCTCTCACATAGAAGGAGCTATATAAATGATGATGAGTTGGCTTTTTATCCCCTTTATCCTGTTCATTGTAGAGCTTTCTGTGGCCTAATAGACTACTATGGGAGGGGGGTTGCTGTAATACCTCACTACATTCTACTGTGGGGCATTACAGCTAGAAGCCCATAACCTTGGAGACAAGAAGGGGAAAAAAAGATGGAAAGCCTTCAATATATCTTGTAACATTTGGTCATTTCTCCCACCCACAAACTTTAAAGTTCCAAATTCATTTTCTCTGGTGGCTTTACCACTGTATGACCTGTGCTCACTGTTGCTAGTAACATTGTTACTTGTCATAAAACAGTGCCTAAGGTTTTATATGGTCTGATATGTGTATGTTTTTGTGCCATTGTTGCCATTCACACGCCGGGAGGAAAGTTTCTTTACATGGTCTTGTTGTGCAAATGGTAAGAGCCATCATGGGGATGGGAGTATTTCTCTCTGTGGGCTCCTCGGGCCACAGGTAATGAGGGTTTGCCTGTAGGCTGTAATTGCATCTTTATCACGTTAAAGGTTTCTCTCCCCTGTTGTCTCACAGGCAGCTTCAGTAAAACGGTTATCTCTCTCACAGTCTGCTTCAGAATGCTTTTTTTTCTCCCTTGTCTGCTATGTGTTGCAGTAACGATGCTCTACAAACCCGTGCATGTTTTTCCAAAATGTCAAGCAGTGACTGTGATCCAGAGTACTTTTCAAAGTTTGTATTCACCAGCAGCTTTTCTGTTCTTCTTTGCTGCAGAGATATTTAGATTATTTCTCATTCTTGCATTTTAGTTTGGTGTTGCGTGATAGTTGGATAGTATGGTTTTTTTAGAGGGATTTTGCAGTCATATTTAACAGCACCGGCATGTCAAATCAAGTCCATTTTATTTGTATAGCCCATAATCCCAAATAACAAATTTGCCACGGTGGGCTTTACACTAGCACAACATCCTGTCCTTAGACCCTCACATCAGATAAGGGACAACTCCCTTTAAAAAAAAGACTTTCAAAGGGAGAGAAAAAATGGCAGAAACCACAATGGACAGGTGTGCAATGAACGTTGTGTATGCAAAATAAACAGTATACAGAACAGTGCTTGGTAAATTCACTGAGACAGAAACCCACCCACCATGCAGTAGAGGTTGTGAATCACTCAATATAAAGGCAATTCATTGTAGGTTAAGGCAAAAAGATGAGTTTTAAGTTTATTAAAACCAAAATACCAGAGAGTGTGTGTGAGAGAGAGAGAGAGAGAGAGAGAGAGAGAGAGAGAGAGAGAGAGAGAGCCCATAGTCACACAGGAAAATTATGCTGCAAGGATGCCATTGAATCAAAAGTCACGTGTATTTAGCATCATCAATTTACCATCATTTTTAGAATTTAGCTCAATCATATGCTGTTATTTGACAATGTGAGTGGAGGGGTTGAATCTTTCATAATGTTAATTTCATGCTATGGTTTGGGGCTGAAAATGACCAACTCCTAATTTTAATTTGTATCAGTGACAAAATAGATACTTAAAAAGTGGTAATTGCCTTATTAATAGACTTTACCTCCACTTAGGTCCCCTGTGGCCTTTCTTGAATGAGCTTGGTTAATAAGACATGAATCCTCAGCTATTGTTTTTCGCTGCCCGCCATACTAAGCCTCTTTCATAACAGAATAGTTAATGAAGAAGTAACCATTTCAATGAGATTCATAAGTAATTTGTCAGAGTTTAATTTCTCTCTGCTCTATCCTTGTCATCCTCTCCCTTGAGTTCACAAGACAGTGGCATGGTCCCAGACTCTATCACAGCCTGTCGAGGGGGGGTGGGCTGCCTTAGCTTCAATCAAGTACCAGTGTTGCAATGTCTCTTGGTTGCCTTTTCCTTGTTCAATGTAAACTTTTTTTAAATCTGATTTTAATTTTTTTCCTAAGGGGCAGTGTGCAGCTTTTTATGTTAAGAACACCATTCAATGTCAAGATTACAGCTTCATGCTAATTCACATCTACAGTTCCTGAATGCTTTTTTGGGGGGGGGGTTTATGGTGGGAGGACACCCATGTAGACATGGAGAAAACATCCCAACTCCACATAGGAAGGGCCTGGGATGAGATTTGAACCTTTGTTGATGTGAGGTAACAGTGCTAATCGCTGTGCCACTGAGTCATCAATCCACCACGTTGGGATGTCTACCTTTAACAGTTCGACGAGAGTGAAGTGGACCATACCTGAGCAGCATTACACAC
>OMLC01001681.1:0-11307 GCA_900302585.1 Regalecus glesne
GGGTTTCATTTCACGCGTTTCCCGTACCACACGAGTTGTTGTTATGGTTACTTGTTTTGTTCAGCGCTCATTATCGGTGTATAGAGGCCAAGTCATGTATGATCTTAACTGTGCACTGTTTAAGCACTAAAAGCTAAGTTTTGTGCATAAAATGTCTTTGATCGAGTAAGCTCACAAATTGATGGGTTTAAAATACTTTTGGTTGGTTTTTGTATCTGGCAGCAAAGGCGGCCAGTTTTTCCGTTCATTAAAGGTCATGGGAATACAGGTTTCCAGTCAGGGAAAGCCAGGGGAAAGGTCAGGGAATCTGACATTTAACTTGAGAGCGGGAAATATTGTGTAGGTTGTAGTTCTACTCAACTCTGCTAATTGTAGGGGAAAAAACACCGGTATGGTCCTTTAAACAAATCGTCAGGTGTGGGTGGGGAGTACGCCAACAAAACCATGGTTGTCATGACGACGAGGCGCATAATGGTTGGAGTACCTCTGTCCGAACACGGAAACGCTTTTGGTAGATTAACATACCATGTTTATTCTCATTTAAACTAGCTGCAGAGAAAAACTTCATCAATTTAATTAGTTGGAAGACGCCTTTTAAATCCATCGCTTGAATCTTTACAACCGTCTGAGAGAAACCGTCTCATCGATAATTGAATTTTTGTGACTAACGTTAGCTCGTGTAGAACTTTTTAAAGCTAGCTTCCTGAACTAGATAGTATATCAGAGTTTATCAAAGGTTTTGGATACAACCAATTCTTAGCTAGCATGTGTTTGTCTTTTCCAGCATCGTTTTATTTAAGTGCATCTTCTCTGAGAACTTTAATCCAAAGCTAAATTTGCTCTGTCTGGAGAACTGTTGAGAGACTGGAGGACTTTCTGAAATTGATGAGCCATATGTCTACTACATTCTATTTTAAATTATAGCAACGATGCTAAGATGACTGTTGATTAGTGACTACATGTGTCGTTGCAACCGACTTTCTTTAGGTAATAAATGAGCTAAGAGGAGTGTGTCATATCATGTACAATAAAGAAAAAGTACCGCGTCCTATTAGAAAGAGAGACAGCCTGTCATCACTTGGAAGCCATGAGGTTAAGGCCAAAGAAACAGCACCAAAGACAAAAGAGTGAGTATGCTTGCCAGAAATAAAACCATGAACCCATATCCACTTTTCTCAAGTTGATTACTTTGTGCTTAACCATTGAGACTTCATTGCTTAAAAGTCAAAGGTTGACATTCATACTTTAGCTCTGTTCTTTAATTGATTCTAATAGAATGAATGGCAATTCTTACTTGGCAGCCCAGCAACCGCAGTGTGCTCATATCCACTGAACTAATAGAACTTTAACAATAGCTTTTTTACTTATGTAATTTGAAATCATTCATGCCACTCTTTTTTTTTTGTAGCTCAATAAGCACTGTTTCATATGGTGATGATCCAGGGCATCATGACGATAACACTCGAACAGCTGTGCAGATGGAGAACACCTATCAGATGGGTGAGACTTCACAACTGTCATTTCAAGTATTATAAAATGGCTAACTAGATATCTCTGATATAAGGTATGCACCATTCCACTTTATTGTCTCTTATTTCACCTCTATATAGTAAATCCTTGTGTATCTATGTGAATGGTGAATGAAATTGTTCTCATATGGTACTTATCTAGTCTGAAGACCATTCAAAGTGCTTTACAATGGATGCCTCATATTTACCGAGCCACGCGGTGGGAGATTGTCGTTTTGTTATTCTGTGTTAAGTACACTGAGAGCCATGAAACCAGAGTCAAATCCCATGTGTGTGCAACATTACCGAACCAATTTACCTGATTCAGAATCAGATTTATTATCATTGATATTTTCAGATTTATCCCTCTCTGATTCTAAAGATAAAACTTCGAATTCCACTCAAGCCCTATTGACAAGCAAATGCAGAACCAAGAACCACTGTTAATGGTTTAAGCATATTCTCAATCTTTTAAGCAGGGCCATATAAACGTTTCCCAGCTTCTATTGTCAATGATGTGCTGAAGGATGTACTCGCCAGTTACCTGCAAGATATTAAATATGATGCTGAGCTATGCAGACAGATGACGAAGACCATTTCTGAGGTAATGTGCTTTTGTAAAAAAATAAAAACAAAAAAAAGAAATGCAGGTGGATTAATCATTAAAATATTATCTTCCATTCATGTAGCTTACTCGTAAGAAAAGTAACGACACCATTGCCTTGATCTTTAATTTCTAATCTATTTTGATTGGGTACATTTCCCCAGGTGATAAAAGCCCGTATAAAGGACCTGATGATTCTCCGATATAAGATCATTGTTTTGATCAAGATTGGCCACCTCTGTGATCAGAACATGTACATTGTCAGCAGATGCTTGTGGGATATATCCAATGACACCTTCTCTTCCTACACCTTCAAGAACAGCTCTCTCTTTGCTGTAGCAAATGTCTATGCTGTTTACTTTGAATGAGTCACATAGACTAAGGATAATTGTCATTAACTGCGAATTATGTTTGAATTATAGCTCATAACATAGTGTCCTTTCAAATGAATGTGGAACATATGTCATGAAAACATTAGTTGTTACTATAGCTAAAGGCATAAACTGATGCTTTAGCAAATATTTGGGTCTCAATAAGCCTATAGCAAGCTAAGGTGCATCTTTTACTTGTGTTTCTAGTAAAATGATTCGGCATATTGGAATTTTAACATTATTTGCAATTTGGGCATTTTTGAGTGCCAGGTGCTAATGATATGCATAATGACTTTACAATGTTAAAATAAGAAATCGTCAAGAAATTTGGGGGGTTATTTTTATTCATCATTGTAAGGCAACAATGTGTTGCCATAATCTGTCAAATAATGTTACTGTTGATTTCCTTTTATTTCAAGAAATAGGTCAGACAGAGCATCAGGCCTCCTCAGAAAGTTGTCCTCTAGCACAGCATGGAGAGGTCACTCTTCCGGCAGCCTAGTTGACAGCACATTGTCACGAGGGCCTCATTTAGCTCCCGTCGATGACGCCCCATCACTGGCACCACATCCCTGGTCTGATGGAGGCTTTGCTCAACATCACCTTGCAAAAGAGTGTTAAAATTTGGATATGGATTAACCTGTTCTTAGCACCATGTCAAAGAGTATAGCTAGGAAGTCAACACAAGAATATCAAGGACTCATTCAAGCTTCCATATACTGACTATTTGGTAGTGTCTTTTCCAGCTTTGTCAGCCTTCTCCACCTGGATCCTCCACAGGTGTACACCACAGCCCGGAGAAACTCCCGTCCACACAGCCTCAAAATGTGTCTGTTATCCTGTGTCGTGACCTCTGCTGCACACACCACACACAGCAACATTGCAAGGAGAAGCAGCGATCTCATGATGGCTGAATGGTTAAAAGATGCTGATATAATTGGAGTTTCACTTCACACACACTCACACATACACGGCTTCTCTTCTGTTGGCTCTCTAAGAAAACAGTCGACCCTTTTATGCAGAATCTTGTGATGACACACTTTACTGGGCTTTATGTAATGAGTCATTTTTAGCTAATTTTGTGTCCTGTCAACACTGGCGTGAGATGTGAATCTCCTGTTATAATCATTTGGCTTTTAAAAGCCCATGACAATCAAGTCATTGGAGAGTTGTGTGAGAATCCCTTTCCCCATTTTCTCAAATGTTAAAGAGGAGAACTGCCGTTTATGTACGCACACTGTATGGACTTTATTGCCATGGCTGTAGCTAAATGATCACTAATGGATCACTCTACAGATGATCTAAATAAAGAGAGATGGATACAATGGCTCTTTACATAGTTACACAGTGGAAATTGTGTCTGTTATCTCACGCGTATATCAGCATTTTCCAAGAAGAGAACATAATTCCACATATATTATTGTGAAGTGAGTCATTAAATGAAGTCTTATTCTTTGTTTTGAAACTATTTCCCATTTTGAATGAGAAATCAATGGCTATTACAATAAGAGGGATTTATTCAAACATGCAGTTAATGTGTATGGGGAGAGAATTATGAAAAAAATACTTCATATAAGCCGCGATGCGTTTACGTTGACCGCGCTGCAGAGGCGGTGGGCGGGGCAGCCTATCCGGGAACTAGCGTTGACCCTCGGAGTAGGATCGAAAACATGGCGGAGGTAGGCAAGAGTGATAAATATTTGGATAAAGAACATTTTTTCCCCTGCATGCTAATTTCTTCAATCGAACAAACACATCGACGGCCTGTTATCTAGTCGAAGTGTGACGTCGCGAGTACCACGAAAAGCGTTTCCAGATATTCGTCATTCTTCGACACAGTCATGTTTTGGTAAACTTCAGATCAGGCTAGCGTTAGCAACACGAACCGAGGCGCTAATTTTCAGTCGCGCTAGCTATCTGTTAATTGTCTGTATTGATGATATGCTCCACACCCACACACGTTTAACTTCAACAGAGGCAAAGAAACCGTTAAAAATACGAGGGCATTTTGCCGCTGTTCAGTATATTTATTGCCAGTTAGCCAATTTAGCTGTGGTGAGCTAGCTTAACTAGATCAAATGGTAACGTTAGCCTCCAACTTGCGACGCCACCAAGTTAACTTGTAAAGCTGTTTCACTTTTCCTTGGGCAGTAAAACCCAATGATTACATCATCTTTGACTCCCCTTTACTGACTCCATTTTTCTGTTAGCAATTACATGGAAAAAGTAATCCCCCTCCCCGTTTATTATACATTTACATCAGGAGGCTTTGAAGCCACAGGTTCAGGCGCGCTTTTTGCGCACTCCCACTTTTTACCTACTGACGACAGATACAATCGTTACGTCCTATGTTCAGACATAAGAGAGCTAATTTTGACTGATGCCTAAATAACGGTAGACCTGACGTTGTATTGTTGTCTTATTAATTTGCTCATCTCTTATATTTTTCTCCCCAGCCCTCCTTCGGGAGTTCGAGCCCAGGTACCTAATTATCAAACATACAAAGCATGATGATCAAATTCAGTCCATCGTAACTATTTAGTCGATACCCTAGTATACAAATAACTTTTTACTAACAAAGCTCTAGTCCAAGTTTATTCTATGCTGTTTGCGGTTATAACGTACGAACCACCACCATTTCCTGAATACTGGTGGGTTGTTTCCTCAGGAGGTTCAGCAGGTTCCGATGACCATGACTTCGATCCCTCGGCAGACATGCTTGTCCATGACTTCGACGATGAACGCACGTTGGAGGAGGAGGAGATGCTTGAGGCTGCAGATGAGACTAATGCTAACGAGATAGAAGATCTTGCACGGGTGAGTCCTACCCAACAACTCGTCTTAATCCAATGCTTTCATTTTAAATTGAAGAATAAACTATTAGTCCTCATTAAAATACTCCCCTGAAAATGATGACCACAATTAATCGGATATTTGCCATCTGGGAAAAGATATAGGGCCATTAAAACATGAACTAAACAGACTGTAGCCTCCATCATATGCCCCCCAACCCCCCATAGCTGTTGGGGACTAAGGTCTTTTCTATGCAAAAATGTCCTTTAGCTATTATATACAGATAGAAAACACTACTACAAATGTGTTGTGCAAAATCTTTTATGCTGCACTACCTGTACATGCCTATTCAAAGTGCTTTATTTTATATAAAGGATGCTATCTCATTGTATTTGTCTTGTTTATTTTTCTTCTCTTTGTTATTGATCTTGTTTATAAATTAGTTTTCTATTGCTGCTGGTTTTTGAGATTTACAGAACAATTTCGATGTATAACCACAATACAGGGGGTCAATGTGGGCTGGCATAATTCAGTAGGTTGGGCATGTCATCTAGTAATTGGAGATTGGTGGTTTGATCCTCGGCCCCTGCAGAATGTGTGTTCTTCAGCAAGACACTGAATCTAACTTCCCCAAGCGCCACACTGCAGCTGTGCTCACTACTCCTAATACAATAAGATGGGATAAATGCAGAGAACAAGTTCCACCAGCCTGTATCTTCTGGGAAATAAAAATATTCTGTTCTACAATGACAATGTTTCAATTTTCTTCACCTTGGAAAATGCCCTCAGAGTTAGGGGGGGTCAATGACCCTTACCCATGGCACAGCACTGGTGCTGCGGCCATAGGAATATGTTTTTACTCATTGAATTTAGAAATAGAATACCAAAGTCAGAATATTTATACAGCGAGCACCAATTATAACATTTGTGCTGGCATTTTTCTCTGTCAACCTGTGGAGACCATATGATTGTGTACATCCACTTCACATGTGATAAAATTGCAGAAGTAGACAATGAGGAGTTTTTTTTCTTTAAGTGCTCTTGGAAATACATGGAAATATTGAGAAGAAAATTGTTGAAATGTGATCCCAAAAATACTTGGTTACTATGCACAAGTAAATTTTATGTGTAAAAAAACACTGGAATCCCTAATTCAGCCTGTTTTATACCTTGGCAAGTAAGTGAGTTTAACTTATTTCATTAGGAAGGAGAAATGCCCATTCATGAGCTATTGAGTCTATATGGCTATGGAGCTGGTTCACCTGCAGAAGAAGATGAAGAGGAGGAGGAGGAAGAACCTGAAGAGGAAGAAGAGGAGGAGGAGGAGGAAGAAGACTTGGACAATGATGAAAGCAGCAGAAGCACTGGCGAACTGAAAAGAAACGAGGTATGTGTTATCTGAAACCCTTGATGCCATATAACCCTTAAAGAAAAAAAACAGTCAAAAGAAAGAGGGAAGTTTTCCAAAAATAATTCTAAAACTATATTTGGGTGATTAGTTGTTACTAGAGTAGACCTTACTCTGCAAATTTGACGGGGTCATTGATGTGTGTATGTGTGCATGGGTGCGTTTTTCAGGCTGAAGGATTGAAGACTTCATTGGGACAGGAGGATGAGGCTCAACCAATCATTGAAGGTCGCACACGCTCTGTCCGGTCCCTTGGTACAGCAGAACTTATCCGCCCAAAGAAACGGAAATACTTTGAAAGTACGGGAAACCTATTCTCAATTAATTCCAGATAATTATGTTTTTATTTGATTATATGAATTGTATGTACAAGATAAGACTATCCCCTGGAAAATCTGGTAGATCCGAGTCAAATGGATATCATGTTGTTTCAGACAACAATGATGCAGAGGAGGAGTCTGATGAGGATGAGGACTACATCCCTTCTGAGGACTGGAAAAAGGTACTGCATTCTATTTATCCAATTGTAGAACTTACGAATTTGACTTTGAAGGCCGTGTTTTTTTTGCAAAAACCACATGTTAGAAAAAAAGGATTAGATCTTTACATTGCAGAAAATGTTTCACAAAGTACCATAGTTTGAACAGATAATAATATCACATGTGAGCAGGACTGTCATCAATGATAAGCAAAATGCCAATAAAGACAACACAGTTGAAAATGTATTTTAAATTTTTATTCCTAATGAGAGATGCAAGCAAGTACCATACTTTGAATAAGTTTGGAGTAGCTTTTTCATCAACTGTACCTTAAATCTTAACAGGAGATCATGGTGGGGTCCATGTATCAGGCAGAAACACCAGTGGGTCTCAGTAAATATAAAGAGAATGAGAAAGGTAAGGTTATAGTGCCCTCGATGTATTTATTTAATATAGATAGAATCCAAACTTTGGTTTGATTAAATCAAATTATCTCATCTCTATGTTTCCACAGTATATGAAAATGATGACCAGTTATTATGGAACCCAGAGTGTCTGTCTGAAACCAAAGTAGTAGAGTTTTTAATAGAGGCATCAAGGAGAACTGGGGAGGAAAAAGGAGTGGATGCAATCCCAGAGGGATCTCATATTAAAGACAATGAACAGGTAAATTAAAGCATTATACACAACGTTGATTTGAAATAAACTAATCAGTCAAGAGTCAAGACCCACCATCAACATTTGTGTATGGTTAATTGTGGATCCGATGTGCATCCATTGTTGACTAAGCGCTTCAAAGTGTATTAAATCTATTTTTACCTGTTACAGGCCTTGTATGAGTTGGTGAAGTGTGACTTTGATACAGAGGAAGCATTGAGAAGATTGAGGTTTAATGTGAAAGCAGCTAGAGGTGAGTAGACAGTCTAGACAAACTGCTTGACACAATTTGCACTGATTTTTCACAGACACTTCTGTCCATCATGTATGAGATGTGTTGGTCATCCGATTTTGAAATTTGAAAGGATTTTAATGAATTCTCAACACTAACATATCTTTGGTGTGACAGAAGAGCTATCTGTCTGGACTGAAGAAGAATGTCGAAACTTTGAGCAAGGACTGAAAGCTTATGGGAAAGACTTTCATTTAATACAAGCCAACAAGGTAAGATCATTAACTATCTGAAATTTATATAAATTGTTTGACTTTTAGTTTGTAAATCTAGCTGGAAGATAAATTGCTGATTTATTGTCTAGTGTGAATTAGGACATGAATTTGTGACCCATGTTGTGTGGATTTTTTTCTATGGCTAATGGATGTTACGGGTTAGATTCAGTTTGATTTCAACCTTGTCAGTTTGAGAGAGGAATCAAAATTCAGTCTGTGAAGCTTAAAATATATACAAAGATTTCTGTTTAATTTCTAAACCGAGTTTGATATTTCTAAATTGAAATTATCCTGTGTCCACCCCTACAAACGTTGGTAATAATGGCTATTTCGTGTCTGCTGAATTAAATTTTTCAGGTGAGAACTAGGTCTGTAGGAGAATGTGTGGCCTTTTATTACATGTGGAAGAAGTCTGAGCGTTATGATTTCTTTGCACAGCAAACCCGGCTTGGGAAAAGGAAATACAACCTTCACCCTGGTGTCACGTGAGTTATTTTCTGTGATACAGCAGCTTTTATTTTTACAGTGTGAAGAAAACTTATTGTGGCAGTCAGCAAAATAGATTGCTACTGCTAATGTTCTGTTCATTTATTATCACGGGGACGTCCAAACCTGTTCTGAAAGAATTAAACAGCAGATCAAGACACGTTTTGATTAATTAGTATCAGCTATATCAACTCCAACAAAAGCACAGTCCTTTGTTTATTTTACTGCATTGTGCTCAGTCTATGCCACCTGTCATAGGTATTGTAGACAGACACTGTCCATAACTTGAGGCAGCAGGTGTAAAGTTAACAAGCAGTTGAAACATCTGCAGTGGGAAACTATTTTAAATTAGAAAATCAAAACAGTCTAACAGCAATGCTGGTGTTGTGTTAGGTTTTCATTACCACCAGTTGAATTGTAAATTGATAACTTCATTTTGTTTGAGGAAGGGAAAAGAAATCAAGAAAAGTTGTACACAAGGTGTTTTTCTTGAAGCTGAGCAACTAATTTGCGAAGTATGTCTTAATGGTAGTGGAATTCTGTGCTTTGCAGTTGTATTATGTTGTAAATTATCGGATTCAAATTGGCAGATTTATATTGAATGACCTAGATTTGATCAGGATAATAAATAAAAAACCTTGATGGTACAACTATGTCCTCACTGTGAAGAGAAGGGACCTGTTATGATGAATATTATGGGTTGTATACACTATGCCTATTTTACTGTAGGGCTTTCCATTTTATTTATTTATTTATTTAGTTTGCAGACTATCTATTAAGTGGGCTGCGGTAGCTCAGTGACAGAGTGCTCACTTTGGGAACTGACAAGACAGTGGTAGCGAGTTCAAACCCATTGTGGAGCATCAGGAAGGGATATCTGGGCTTAATCTTCCAAGCTCCGTCTAAGTCTGTGTCCACCCCCACAACATGGGGACTAATAACAGACCTCTCATCTAGTAATACTTTGGGTTACATAATTTTGTATAAAACAATGTAGCAATTCTTTTGTCACCCTTATTTGAACAAGTCATTTGTTGAATAAAAGGTCTTACTTGGCAATCAGCAAAAACCATTGGAAACCCGTTGGATGCACACTAGAAGATCTTCGGTCGATCTTTGGTGCGATTTGCCTCTCTTGACGTTTCCTATTCAAGGCTGGCCAGAACCATGTCTAAACCGATCTGCCTCGATTATCCTCAAGTCTGAGGGGTTTACAGACATAATCTTAATGGTATTTACTGCATTGGAATTGCCTGATTTTGAATTATAAATTCTAAGTATGTTTGATATTTGGAGTTTGAAATCAGAGAGAATCCTGTAGTATGAAAGGAAGGAAAAGTGAAGAAAGATTGAGCAGAAACTCATAACAGTCAAGGGTGAGCTCACCGGGAAGCATTACCAACCAGATTTGCCATACTTGTGTATGTATTTGCAAATTTATAAGCCATGCTTGAATCTGTCTTCTCAGCCGTGACTTCAGCCACAGCTTTTTTGGTCTTTCCCACGGCATTAAAGAACTGCTTCTGTGGGATATGCAAATTATAGTCAGTCACACATGGACAATGTGAGAAGGACACTTGGAAGGGACATTAAATGATGTATTTTAGTACTGTATTGATGTTTAATACAGAGCGCACTGTCTTAGACTGGGACAATTCTCCAGTTAGAGATACTCCTCTATGTTTTACATCAGGTGCGCTTTGGGTGTGAACAGTTTTATGGTTGTTGTGTTTTCAGTGTAAACATAGCACACAAACATGTGCAACCAGCTGACAAACACGGTTTGCCTCCATGTTATTTTTTTCTGAAATCATATTTGATCACACAAGTTTCTGTGAGATATCAAGTCCCTGGAATCATCACTATGAAATCTTCTGGTATCAATGCCTACCATGTGGTCCTACAACTTGACCGAATCGTCTGGTGTGTGTATTCTTATGATTAAAATATTAAAATTTGGATATATCCGACATTATATCTAAGGTCTCTTACGTTTTTGAAATTAGTTGAGATTTGATAATCCTCTAGTTTGCACCAGGCATTTGTCCAGCTGTGTATTATTTCTTTGTGTGAAACATTTTTTTTAACTTGTTTCACTTTTCATAACAGGACAGACTTGCCAAGCCAGTCGGATATTTGGTTTTAACTTTTTCTCTATAGAAATAAACTCTTGACCATTATTCAATAAAACATAATTCAGCCTTAACTGGCTCATGTTCTCATAGCTGCACACTTCCCCACATAGCCTGGTATACATTCCAAATTGATATGACTACCAGTTTAGTTGTTGTTGTGGCGTACTGCAGGAATAGTAGATTTGTTCTCCCTGCAGGGCTGCATATGTCATTGATATCACAAGAATACAGAAACACAAAGTATTCATTTAAATACATACATAAATAAATTGGTAATATTTTGCTCAAAAAATTGCTGTGAGCTCTTCACATTGCAGTGAGCACTGCGCTAATAAAAATAGTGCAACATACTAGTGATA
>OMLC01001685.1:0-10928 GCA_900302585.1 Regalecus glesne
GGCAGGTCTCCTTGGAGTTAACCCAATTATTATTAATAATAATAATTGGTTGGGGCGGCATAGCTCAGTGGGTAGAGCGGTCATATGACAATCAGAAGGTTGCAGGTTCGATCCCCGGTCCTGCATACAGCATGTCGAGGTGTCCTTGAGCAAGACACTTAACCCCTAACTGCTCCTCGAGCACCATGTGTTGGCAGCTCACTGCTCCTATACAATAGGTTGGGTCAAAAATGCAGAGAAATCCAAATTTCCCCTTGCGGGATTGATAAGGGAATCATTATCATTATCATTAATAATAATAAGAAGAACGATTCCCTTATCAGTCCCGCAAGGGGAATTTTTGATTTCTCTCAATTTTTAGTCTGGGGTTAAGTGTCTTGCTCAAGGACACCTCGACATGCTGTATGCAGGACCGGGGATCGATACTGAAGCCTTGCGATTGCCAGACGGCCGTCTACCCACTGAGCTATGCATTATAGCGCTTATTCCATCTATCTTCATTGTCAACTGCTTATCCAAAGTGAAGTCACAGTCATGTTGGAGCCTATTCCAGTGCTCATTGGGTAAAAGGTGGGGAAACACCCTGGACAGGTTGCCATTCGATTGCTGGGCTTGAGTAGTTATGGGTTCAGTATCTTAATCAAGGAACTTTTGACACACTTTCTACAGAGGCTGGGGGTTGAATCACCAATCTTCTATCACTTATTACATTATAACAATTGTACCAGGTTTGTCAAATTTGACAGAATTAAGTGCAAATTGTTAGAGTAAATTCAAGTCAGCCTACCCATGTAGGGTTAGAAAAGAAAATTCCTGAGACAGGAGATGCTCAAGTACTGGGCTGAGAACACGAAGCTTGAAGATGCTCCACCAACTTTAAAAATGAAAAAGTACAAAAAAAGATCACTGCAGTTTGAAAAAAACCTTACCACACATTTTAGACACATGTTGCAAAATAGTCCAAAGGGTCATATTGTTGCTGGATTAACTGAACCATCACTTGGGTGTTGTCACAGCACAAGTGTGCAGGTCATCATAACAAAATATGCTGTTATTTCTATGGATGAGGCTGCTAAAGTCTTTAAGAACCCGTGGAGTGAATTAGCATTTTCTGGCTTAAAAAAGTTCTAGCTTACAAATATTATTAGCAACCGCGTGGCAATGTCTTACCATATCTCAACAGCAACTGAGAACTTTTATCCCTCAAATAGTAAAGGCCATCACTTACCCTTCAAATTAAATAAAACTTACCCACCTATCAGGGGTCCTAAACCTGGTACTGAACTAAAAAGTACATCTGGCTCTAATCATAAAATAGAAGGGACTTTGGAAACAAGCCTGCTACATCTCTGTGCATTAAGAATATAATATATTTACAGTTACAGGCTGTTTCACATGCATACTTCTCATAGGCATAATTTGTCATTTTTGCCTCTGAGCTAGTTAGGAGTGACAGTATGCTCGTTTTCACATCATAGGGTCCTTAAAAGACAGTGCAGTTTACTGTAGACACAGTGCACACAATTTTCATAAAAGCAAACTTGTACATTTTGACGGCACCAAGGTGATTTAAGACCATTTCAGCAATATTATGTCCATTACATCTATTTTACAAAATAATTTCAAAAAGAAATCAAACATGTGGTGTGGAGGCCTATAGCATAGCTATAGCTATATAGGTTAAAAGAAAAAGCATGAGCACATGTGTGTGTGTGTGTGGGGGGGGCATTAAGATTAAAATAGTCCAGGGATATGACAGTATGAGCACCTACAGAATAATTTGGCAAAAGTCATTCCATAATGGCTCTGGGTAGTTTAATGAGGATTCATCACAATGTTGTCTCTCTCCTCTGATGGTTCTTTCTGCCAGGTGCAGGCGGTGGGTTGTGACTGGTGTCTGTTCTTGACAGGTAGTTTTCATCTTTATGAAACAAATTTTATCGTTTTGGTCCCTTTCTCCTCCAACAAGTTCCCCTTCAGCATCTTTAAAGGTCTGACGTTTGTTTAGATTTCAGATGATCACTTGCAGTCCAGGGCAAACGGAGCTTGCCTCTACATTTAATGGTGGTTAAGGTTCACATTCAACATTCTTCAAGGCAGAGTGGTCTTATTTGTTAAATAAGTACAATGGCCTCTGGAAACCTGTCATGATGGAGAGAAAATATGAATACGGTCCACAGCAAAGGACGACATTTGAGACACAAAAATAACATCCCATTTCAACCTGTGAATTACCTCTTAATGAACACCTGGGTGTCCCAATGAGCTCATAGCTTGAGAAGCCAACCTCACTTGTAAGATATGCCGAAAACTGGTCAGGTTTGAGGCGAATACCTTTATAGTTCCTCAAAATGTTGTCCTGTGAAATAGAAAAAGGAAATATGGAGATATTCTTCATCATTTTCATCGGGAGGCAAATTCTAAGCCAGTCAAGGCCTCCCACTGCCCTGTACTGTTACATTACATCACTGGAGAAAATCATTTTCTGCTAATCATGCCTGTTCTTTCTTGAGCAGAGTATAAGTGTTGTTGTTCTTTCAAAATCACTATGCACAAGTAATGCACCATTCCAGATACTGGTATTAGTTATCAGGCTGATAACAGGCTAAAATGGAATTGGTAATTCTGCCCAAGACTTTGCACTTCAAAGTTGATGTTGGACAAAACAGCAATTTACCCAAAGACCCCAAGCTAATGGTTTTAGTCTGCACTGTTCAGTTAAAGTAATGGATCAGAACTGTATAAAATAATCATACTTGAAATTGGTACCAGGTGACTTCTTCAGTCTGACTGAAGAAGTCACCTGGTGAGTGACGAAACATTTCCCAATAAACTTCTGATCCAGTTGAACAGATTCACCTCTTTTTGTGATTTCCCTACCTGGATTATTGAGCATGCATCAAGACACTCTGCTATTGCGATAAATGGCTTGTGGATCAGTCAGAATCTGTACTAGATAAATCTCAATCTATGAAATTGAACTCTGAGCTGCTCAGCAAACGGTGCACTTCATATCCTAAGCGCACTGTTTGTGAACTGCTCATGCCCCTAATAATATTTTTGCCTTAACATTCCAACAAAACAATTTTAAGTGTCTTACTGTTAGCTTCCTCCTTCTGTAATAGGATTCCCAGGGCTGTGGCTCAAGAATAAACAGCCCTCCAGGGCGTAGATGGCGGTAAACTCTCTGAAAGAGGCGCTTGATGCCACAGTCTCCCCAGTTCAGGTGAACCCATTTGGTGACACTCAGGCACATGATGACATCATACTGTGGGTGCTGAGTCAGCAGCAGATTATCATTTTCAAGAATATAGTTGGCCTGAAACAGATAAGGTAAGCAGCAAGGTGTTATGGAAATCGACTGTAAACACCCCTCCATGTTATGATGAGAGAGGACAGCTCCCTCCCTTGCTCATAAACAGCCCATCATATCCCTTGATAATGAAACGTGCGATGAGTGACATGCAGACAGCCAATTATTTAACAAGTGTGTTGCTGAGCTCACATGAGACACAACAGAAATGATATGGACTGATAAAATGACTTCAGACCATAGAAATTGAATGAGTAGAACAGACATTGAAGGGTTTGCCATGGTCAATTGTGTAATTACTTGCTACAATAGTTTTAGTTGTTATGGTGACACATTTCAGTGGGACTGTAAGAATTCATAATAGTCCACTGCTTTTTTGGTAGATACTGCAAAACCTCACCTCAATGAGTCCATGACATAAAAATAAATAAATTAAGAATGTGACTTACCACAAGTAGTCCTTTCACTAAAACAGTCACAGTTCTTTGCAATGGCAGCATTTCAAATAAAAATGGCAGCTGCTCTGACCACCCTATGTTGATTTGAATGGGAATGATTGTTCTACTTTTGATTGTTCAATTTCTATGATGCATACGGTGAGGAAATTGTTGATAAAAAAGGACATGTCCAGTGAGTGACTCTCTTTACTTTATAATTGGGACCTATTTCATTCTCCTTGTTCACTCTTGGTTTATTTGTTCCATTTGTGAAGCACATTGGTAAAAAACTTGTTTTGTTTAAATAGTGCTATATGAATAGAATAAACCTGAAAATTCTAAGTCTGACTGATGTCAGAATAACGCAATGGTTAATTTCAAGTAAGGTGGTGAATCAAAAACAAAAACTTTTTTTAAAAGATTTTTGTCACCCTGTACCTTAATAGTAGAGATAGTAAAGGCAAGGGAAAGGGGGATGATATGCAGCAAAGGGCACACGCCAGATTTGAACCCAGGCTTGAGGCTGCTACAATAAAGACTGGGCATTATGTGGTACGTGCTCAGCAGGTGAGCAACCGGGGCACTGAAGTATAATCTTATAATAATGAATAATAATAATAATAATAATGATTCCTTTATCAGTCCCGCAAGGGGAAATTTTGATTTCTCTGCATTTTTGACCCAACCTATTGTATAGGAGCAGTGAGCTGCCAACATATGGCGCTCGGGGAGCAGTTAGGGGTTAAGTGTCTTGCTCAAGGACACCTCGACATGCTGTATGCAGGACCGGGGATCGATCCTGCAACCTTCTGATTCCCAGACGACCGCTCTACCCACTGAGCTATGCCGCCCCTATGAAACCACCCCAGGCCAATGCTATCAGGGAATATTGTTGCCGTGAAGGGGTATACCTGGTCTGCAACAATGGAAGGAAGGTGGGTGGTAGGTGGTATATGTCAAAGAAACATCAACATGAACGCCGGGACACACGGTTTCCCAGCAGAATGCTGCCCAGGGCATCACACTGCCTTCGCCAGCTTGCCTTCTTCTCATAGCGCTTCCTGGTGCTCTCTCTTCCCCAGGTAAATGAGGCCCACACCCCCGCCGTCTTCAGGATGTAAAAGAAAATGTGATTCTTCAAAACAAGCTACCCTCTTCCACTGGCCCACAGTCTGGTTCTGAAGCTCTCATGCCCGTTATAGTTGCTCTCAGTGGCTGACAGGGCTCATCATGGACAGTGCAGCTACACAGCTCAATACCCAGCAAGTTATGATGCACTGCATGTCCTGATACCTTCATCATGGCCAGCATTAACGTTTCAGCTACTGTAGCTCTTCTGTGGGATCAAACCAGACGAGCTAGCCATAGATCTCCACGTGCATCAACGACCCTTGGGCATCCATGACCTTATCTGCGGTTCACTGGTTGCCCTTGCCTGGACCACTTGTGGTCAATACTTATCACTGCATATCGGGTACACCCCACAAGACCTGCCTTCTTAGAGCTGCTCTGACCCGGCCATCTCGCTATCACAGCTTGACCCTGGTCATAGTCCCTCAAATCCTTATGCTTGGACCTTTTTTTCTAGTTCAAACACATCATCTTCAAGAACCGACTATTCACTTTCTACCAGATACATCACACCCCCTGACAGATGCCATTGTAATGAGGTAATCAATGTTAACCACGTAACTGTCAGAGTTTTTTATGTTTTGACTGATCTATGCATATCATGTGGGTGTGTGCAAAGATGAAGCCTACGTGCATGAAATGTAGGATCCTCTTGTCACAAACTCCTTATCCCCTCCTCAAAGACTACAGCCGGAGGAGAGCATGAACAAATGCAGGGGTAGCAGAGGTGAAGATAATGATGAGCAAAGGTCAAGAAAGCAAAAATGAAGGGGAAGTGAGTTACAAAGGGGGGAAGCTGAAAGCCTGAGTGAAAGTGAGGGATTTGCATACAGCAATAAAGATAGAGAGGTATGGGGGGGGAGGAATGGAAGGGGATTGTTTTCATCAGATTATTCATCACTATGCCCCCACATACCAAATGAAGATAATAGGGACCAGGAATTTAGCCACGAGAGACCGGGCTGAGAAATGTACTACTTCTGATGCGGAACAATTCCAAAAGGAGGCGCAGTAGCAGTGTATCGGATTGGGTCAAGTCAGTGTCATTTGTATAGCTCATTATCACATATAAACAAATGGCCTCAGTGGGCTTTACACTAACCCAGCATCTTGTCCACAGACCCTCACACTTTGGACAAGGAATAAAGGGTCAATGGTTCTTAGCAACTCTCCTGATCACATATTTGGAAAGATCTGACCCATGTTCTATATGATATACATGTATAATGTAACATATTCAGTACATTGGTGGGCCAATACCCAGCCCCGGCAGAAAGAGTGTAGAAGTGTCCTTGAAAAAGACTCTGAATGGCAACCTGCCCCAGGAAGTTTACCTACCTTTCGTCCAATGAGCTTTGGGATAGGCTCCGGCATGACTCCTCGACCCAATTTCAGATAAGCAGTTGACGATGGATGGATGGATGGATGGATGGATGGATGGATGGATGGACATCGACTCCAATAGCTCAAAAAGAATAACTCCTCAGCCTGAAAAAAGGGAAAGTCTATTTAAGAACAAGTCTATTAACTATGTAATGATACTTTTTTGTGGCCCACTGGGATTCCAGACTGAGAAGAACTTCTGGACAGCTGGATGAGCATACTGAACATGTTTCTAACTATATGTTGATAGACCAAGTGGCAAGTATTCAGTATGACCTTCTGGCTCTGACATAATATGTTAGTGTGCAAATTTCTGTGACTGCTCATCCTTAGTACAAGCCCTTACCATCAGGACCGCCCTGTCCTGGTGGAGACAGTGCTACTGAGGAGCCCCCCCCCCTGACCACCTCAAAGCCTCATTGTGCAGGGCTCCACCTCTGACAAGGAGGGATGTCATGGGAAGGATGGACTACCAACTAGCAAGCACACACGTGTACATACCAGTGTGTGTGTGGGCATGTTTAGTGATCTGTGTGAGGTCTGTGTGGGGTCAGCTTGTTAAGGATTAACGTCAGGCATTCACTTATCATGGCTAAGGTTCAGGCCAGAGGCTAGGGAGTGAATAAAACAATGAGGGTCCTTACAAACACAGCAGTACTGAAAAACATCTTTTCAGACTCAATAATTCAGGTAGTCAACAAGGTCAAAAGCGTTCGATCAGGTCATCTGGAGATATATAGAAAAGCAAAAACATGAGTATGTTTCAACATTCCACTGAATGTCTTCCTCTGCTCTCAGTCCAGTATGTGACCCACCCAGCTCCCTTTAAAGGAACAGACGTAAATTAGGGTGCTCATAAAAGAATTGAGCAAAACAATACCGAAACAGAACTCCTAACTGGAAGCAGTTAGGAGTTCTGTTTCTCGCTCAAAGACACTTCAACACTCTATCTGCTGGGGACGGGGATAAAACTGCCAATCTCTGATCCCTAGACTACCGCCCTACCTCCTGAGCTAGGCCGCCCCGTACATAAACAATAAGTGATGAAGGGGACAGATGTGCGTGTGGCCATACTACAAGACACTGAACCTCTCGGTGCTTCCCAGGTGAGACTTCTATTTATTGCTCCAGTACAATAAGTTGGTTTGAAAGCAGAGGACCAGTTCCCCCAGCCTGGGCCGCGCAGCAAATAAAACTATTCTGTTCTATTCCTCCCCTCATCGACCACACTTGGAGTTACTGAGCTGATTTTGTTTTTCACGCCTCAACCTCCAGCTTCCCTGTAGAGAATAAAGACCTTATGTTGATAAGTCACGAGAGAAATTAAATAATTGTTACAACACCTTGTAAGTTGTAATGTATGTTTTCCTTGAGGCTGGCTTTGCATCATACATGTGAAGCATGGCGTTTCAATAAGCTATTAGCCAACACCTTCCAATGTGCTTCATTATCACCCGACTCACAGACCCTGCCGCTTCTCATCAGAAGGATGGAGGAATGATGTATGGTCATCTTTAATGTGCAGTCTTAATCAATACTTAATCAGGACCTTTTGATGTAATGGGATATTTATACATCGAACTCATAGTCAACCCATTAATGTACTAAATAAAGTCAGACATATTAATGTCTATTAGATATTTGAACACAAGGGGCTCCGGTTCCTGAATCATCACGCAGTCAAAGGCACTGGTGCCTGTTTGCGGTGGAAGTTGGAAGTCTGGAGGAGGTGGAACAGGTTGTGAGCAGGGTGTGATGGGTCCACAGGGATGCTCCCTGCATTTTTCCTGACTCTGGAGATGTAGAAGTCTGGAATGGAAGGCAGGTTGGCACCAGTGAGTTTCTCTGCAGACCCAGCGGTCCGTTGAAATCTGCCCCTGTCCTGTTTGGTGGCCACACCAGTGATAGATGTGCAGAGGACAGACAGGATTATCGCAGTGTATAACAGAGTCAGGTTGAACTTGTGGAACTGACAGTGAAAGTATATCTTCTGCTGGGTTTATTTGATACTTATATGTATGTTGGATGTTCATCTCTGGTCCCAGGAGATCAGAGAGTCCAGAAAGCAGTGGGTTCCCACTGCAGACACCATTCTGTAGAATATGGTTGGGGGGCTCCTGAGGTCCAATATTGTCTCCACAGTCTGGAGCCTGTTCAGCTCCAGACTGTTGTGGCCACATGTGTCTACTGAGGTTTGGTTAATGTTTTGGCGTGGCTAATAATGTCTTGCTAATTTTGAGACATGTTGCGTTGGCTGTAATTATGCACAATGGAGGCACAGTAAAGGGTTGGATTACAAACAACAGATTATCTGTAGGAGTTGTGGGGTCTGTCTAACTCAGGAGGTAGGATGGTCTTCTAGCAATCCTAGTTTGGTGGTTTGATCCCAAGCCCCTGCAGAAAGCATGCTGAGGTGCCCTTGAGCAAGACACTGAACCCATAACTGCTTAAAGCCCCGCATGGACTGGTGGCCTGTCCAGGGTGTTTCCTTGCCTTTCATCCAGTGAGGGCAGGGATAGGCTCCTGAATCACTCCACGACCCGACTGTGGATGACTGGTTGATGGAGGATGTATGGATGGACAGGTGGTTGGATGGAACCAGTTGAGATAAAAGCCAACTTGCACCAAATTACATTGTCACCAAGTCTGCGTTAGCACTACCACCAGCGTTGCACTGTCCAGATACCAGATGACTTGTTTTAGTTTTCATTTTTCCAAAAGTTTAATTTCAATTTTTTAACGGCTTATCTCACTTGGGAGACTACAACTTCAAATATTCCAGCTCAGTCGTTCATTAATGATGGAAAAACAAATCCTTGTTTTATGTACACAGCCAAGATTTTGTTTTTCAGCCCATTGCAACCATCAGCTATTCCAACTTTGGGGAAAATTGCCCTATCTGACAAACACGGTTTAGCTGAAGGTTCTTAGTATTCAAGCCAGAGTCAAGTCTGAAGGTTGGGGCTGTGTGTATTTTTCAGCACTAACTTATTTGTTATAGCAGAGAAGGGACTCATGCGGGGACTCTTGCTCTTCTCTCTGCTGATGCTCTGGTGCATTTCAATATACAGGTAGAAATGCTTAAACAGGCATCTTCTGGCTCCGTGGGGATAGGTCACTGTAAACCAAAGGAGGAACATGCTTCTCATGTTGTGAAAAATGGATGCCATTCTCGCACAGCCACAGAGAGGGCAAGCAGCATTGCAGGTGGCAGCCTGATGAATGAGCGGGTCATAAAATAGCCCGGCATGGTCCACACATTATGACCAGGTCGATTGGTGGATTGCAAGCGTGAAATTGCTGTCACGGATCGATGGCTGACTAATCTGAGAAGAGGATGGATTCAAATGACAGTGTCACTAATGAATGGCTATTCATTTCCTACAACACATGCACATTTCCGCAGACAAGATACTTAAATAACATGATTACTAGTTTCCTTGTGACATTATGTGCAGTTCAAAGAGGCCACCGAAGGATATGGCCCTTATCTACCCGCGGCTTCCTATGAAGTAAGTCCCATGAATAAAGGTAGAGCAGAGATACCAAGGTTTGTTATAAGCTGATCGGTCAGGAACCATACGTGGACAACTTATCTGGTAGAGATCAAGAGATGAGATGGTCCGTATGAACAAAACCCCAACACTGCTGCTTTAGAAGTAATGAAAGAACTGGTTGGCCTTCAAGCTCACATATTGAGACCACAGATCATGTCTGATGGATCTGTGGTGTGGAATTCTAATGGGCCGCCTTACAGGAAATATTGAGTTGTTTGTAATTGCTTCATTCAATCAAATCCCAGCATGGCTATTGATAAGTGAGCAGAGTTCAGTGGACGAATTGGAAATCCATTTAGGGATTATACACCATTCATAATTTTTGATTACCCAGCTTTATGAGATGACCTATGGAGTGGCATCTAACAGAGACCTGCCGCTTGCACAGCTGCAGCCTCATAACGGATGTGGTTTAATGGTCGAAAAGCTCTTTGGGTTGTCTGCATGGCTTTTTCTGCAAGTATTTTTTTGTGGTCAGTTGTTGCAGGGGCGACATGAATCAGTGGGTCAAGAAGTTGTCTGGGGATCAGAGGGTTGCAGGATCGATCCCAGCACCTGCAGAAAAGCGTGTTGAAGTGTCCTTGAGCAAGATACTGTTCCCTTAATTGTTCTGCCCTGTGATGGACTGGCGACCTTTCCAGGGTGTTTCCCTGTCTTTCATCCAATGAGAACTGACATGGACTCCAATTATCCTGCAACCGAACTCTTGATAAGAAGAAGATTCCCTTTATCAGTCCCACTAGGGGAAATTTCAAATTCTTTGCATTTTATTTTATTTTCTATCTTTTTCCCTTTTATTTTTTTCCCACCTAAATTCCCCGAGTTGCCCATCGCTGGATCCGTCACTTTCTCTGCATTTTAAACCATCCTACTGTATAGGATCAGTGAGCTGCCACTGTACGGCACTCGGGGAGCAGTTAGGGGTTCAGTGTCTTGCTCAAGGACACCTTGACATACTTTCCGGAGGACCGGCGATCAAACCTGGAATCTTCCGATTGCCAGACAACCACTCTACCCACTCAGTTATGCCGCCCCCATGAGCGGTTGTCGATAGATGGATGGATATTATGTTGGATCATGAGAGGAGTTGAGGAGGGGGGGGGGGGT